>CM048822.1:47295505-47456851 GCA_026586065.1 Dioscorea zingiberensis | reverse complement strand
AAAGCTCATTTTCTGGCTCTAAACGCAAGATACCAGAATAAACCAAACTCTAAAAATAATTATAAAAATATATAAAATATACATTGTTTATTAGATTTTTTATTTAACAAAATATATTTTCTTGAACTTTTGTTATTATAAAAATATATAAAAATAGGTTGTTTTTTTATAGTTTAAACTTTATAAGAATATTATGTTTGTTTTTAATTTTTTTAAATATGTTTTCTTAAACTTTTGTTATTATAAAAATATATAAAAATATCATGTTTGTTATTTTTTATATTTTAAACTTTATAAAAATATCATATTTTGTCTTTTTTATTTCTTAAAATATATTTTTTAAACTTTTGTTATTATAAAAATATCTAAAATGTCAGGTTCACTATTTTTATATTTTAAAAACTTTATGAAAATATCATGTTATTTTTATATTTTGAGCTTTATAAAAATATAATGTTTGCCATTTTTTATTTTACATTTTCGCAAACTAAGCACCATTTTTATTCACGTTTTAAAACAGTTTACAATAAAAAGCTAATAGAAACAACTTTTAATTTTGGGGTTCTCAAAGTCGGCGTAAAATCCTTTTTCTTAACTGCATGTTTTCCACCTTTTGAAAAAGCAACAGGAAAAGCGAGAAAACGCAGCCAGCGACCTAAGTATTTTGGTTTGGGCGGGCTTTTTCATTTTTATTTAAGGAGAATTTGTTTTTAACATGAAAATTAAAATAATTACGAATAAATAACTAACTATATAAATAATTTTGGCATATTGTTTTGCATATCCACTAAAAACTGTTCTACTTATATAAAATAATAATAATGACTATTTTCCATCACATGTGTTAAATTGATATAGCTATTTAATTATTCTATAAAGTACTATTAGAATAGTTGTCTCTAATATTAGATTTTTTTATTGCAAGCTAGTAAAACACATTTTTATAAAAAATAAAGGAAAAAATTTACTCAATATTCATCTCTTTAAAATCCCCAAACCCATCTAATTCTAAAATGCAAAGTGTTTTTTAAATTTTTTATAAATATTTTTTTAGGAGATAAAGTTCAGTATTTTTCTATTATGGACAAGCCACTCTAGAATGACTTGTGAAGGCATTTAATTTAAAAAAATAAAGACATTCCATAAAAATTTCTAAAAAATAATAAAACCTTATTTTCATTACTTTTTTTTCGTTCCAAAGCCAAAACAAAATCAATCCAAAAGTGTTTAGTTTATATAAAAAGTGTTTTAACCTTGAAAAAGAAATTCAATCAAATGGCTCCAAAATCACTTATCAATACCATCTCAATATTTATCTTTTGATGCTAAGATCTGTTATGCTGATAGTTGGAGCTTTGATGCGTAGCACTTGCGGATCACGTATCACATATAATAGTTTAATATTTTCATACTTAATGCGCATTATATAATATTTACTGAAGTTAAACTACATGATTTCATTAATATGAGTTTTTTTTTTTTTAAAAAGTACTGCCTTGGCGTCCCGATTCAAGGCAAGACCTGGCACACGATATAATACATAAGAGTCACTTTTGCTCGATGTGAAGGTAGTACATTGCCAGTACAATGAAGGTGCTTTTGGTTTTATTAATAATATGAATTAAATTCAAACATTTGCAAAAAAAAAAATAAATAAATAAAAATTAAAAATACAAAAACACATAATTTTCTCTCACTCCTAACTTTTAATAAGAAAGTCTAAATCTCTCTCTCTCTCCTCTGGAATCGCCGTCCACGTATTTTCAATAGGTCCCACCTCCATGCACCGTCTTTCCATCGCCTTACTTCGACAATTCAGAAGCTCCCTCCCCTCCTTCTTCTCGCTCTCTCTATAAGAGTCTCTCCTCTCTCTCTCTCTCTCTCTCGTTCTCCTTCGCCATATGGCTCCCATGCCGCTCAAGCGCCACTTCAACCCCTCACCAAAGCCTAACCCTCGCGGGCATACTCAGAGGCGCGCCTGGCCTTGTGCCTGCGATGCCATGCGTACGCCACCCTAGCTTTCTCGCCTTCTGCTTTCTCCGCCGCCATGGGCGAGCAGAATCCTTGCCGGCTGAGCTCAGGTTTGGCCCAGCTATGGATGGCTTCGCCCGGTGGATGGAGCGGCTTCAAGGATCCCCTTTGCTGCAGAGGAAGTTGGTGGCCGGGATGGAGCTATGTGGCGGAGATGGAGCCGATCTGGGAAGGAGTTCGGAGAGGGTCGTCGGTGAAGGCTGTTCCTATGCAGAACCCTGGGCCTCCCTATTGATGTGAGTTCTTTGATTTGCGGAAACTTTGTTCATTTTGATTTAAGCTTAGGTTTTGTGGAGATTGGATTTCTTTTCTTTTTCTTCCCCTTAGTGGTTCCTTGTTTTTAAATTTGTGAATCTAATTACACTTGATAATTTTGAATTTGTGAATCTTGGAGCTGAATTAGATAACTTTCTTACCAATTGGATTATAACGGATGTTCTACTCTTCGTTTGAGGATTTTTCACACAATTGATGGATTTATAAATTCAATCAGTTGTATGTATGATGATCCTATTGCATTTCTTTATTAAAGACTTCAACGTTTGTATAAATTTCATGCATTTTGCTGAGTGAAGAGTGAAGTTTCAGACAGGTGTTTTGATCTCTGCTCTGGGGATTATTATTATCCCATGATAATTCGAGATCATGCTCTGCTTTACAGCTGTGATGTTTCCACAGAGATTAGTTATGTGGCGAGTGTATTTTGTTTTCCATTTCTGGGAAATTATATTTAGGGATGATTTTCAAAGGAGAAAAGTTTTTTTTTAGAAGGTTAATTTGGGAAATTTCAAGTACATGCTAGTGGATTGGAAGGAACCTCCAACTTGTTTTAAGAAATGGATATTACTGACATAATATCGCGTTTTGAACTTTATTCAGTCCTCTGCAATTAGCTTGAATACTTGGACTAGGGAGAGTGAATCCTGTATAGTAGCTTTTTGGCCTTTAGAGAGAAGGTTTCCAAGCATTGGCTTTCTTGAGAGTTAATGAACATGTAATGTAACGATAAACTTGATTCAATTTTAGAATTCCTAATTCTTATTTATTTATTTTTTTGCAGGAATTGGTTTCTTTCACTTTTAAAGATCCTATGTAGTGCCTGAGGGGGCTTTCCAGATAGTGTCACCCCTTCATATGTGCCATACATGACATGGAGAGCTTTGAGAGGTACTTCTTTGATATCCATTTACTTTAATTTATTACCATGGGGAGATATTTTTGGGTATACCCCTGAGCCTGTGTTGATTTTTCAAAAGATGGATATGGCTTTTTGGTGCACTATAGCTCTCCGCATGACAATGCTAACATCTACTATGTCCTGTTCAGCATTTTTGGGGGAGCAATGGGTGTTTCACAACACAGACACTCCTGAATTCTGTTGGGAGTATCCCCAGAAACCATGCAATGCCAGGTGTCACGGTTGCTACAATAACTGGATTTTAAAGGTAAAGTCTCTCTTGACATATATCCCATTTTATTTAACTTTTTTGGTGCCTCTTTTCCTTCCCTGTGATTAATCTAACACATAATAATTCTCTTGCTTGCTGCCTCTGTTTCTAATATCATCTTTGCCTAAGAGCATAAACTTTACCAAAACCTACCCTGAAGATCAATAACAAGCCACCCAAATATATTAAGAGTAAAGAGTGTAGTTTATTATGCCGCATTAGAAAGTACACATTTTGAAAGCAGTGAATGTAAAATTCAACTTGACTATGACAAATGCTATCCAATTTGACCAGTGTTTGCAAAGAGATTGATAGAATTTCTAATCTAACTATAATAGTTCTCAGCTTAAAGGTTTGCAATAAAGAAATTAAAAGGCACCAAATTTTACTGTATCTGACAAGTAACAAATTCACTTTGCAAAGGGAAGTTTAGATGGAATTAAGAAACTAATTAAATTATTCTTGGTTTAAGAAAATATATCTTATGCCAGATATGCTTGTGATTGCAAACCTGGAAACTGAATAAATAAGATGATAAAACATCCCTGCAAAATTATATATCTAAGCAATCAACAATAAAATTGGAAATGAGCTACAATAGATACAGAAACTGTATTTACTATAACAAAATGGGTTCCATAATCAGTTCAACTGAGAATTCTGAAGATCGCATTGAAATGTTATAGGTCTGCTGCGAAATTGTAAAATGCCTTGTTTTGTTTTTAAAATAGAAGTTATAAGGTTATTAAATCATCAAAGTTTACAACTTCTTGAAATATATAGATAGTGGTTAGTTTATTTTAAGTCCTACATCTTGAAGGCATACTGCTACAGATAATATGCAAGCATTTCCCTACTGATTTCTTTTCTTGCTAAATTAGTCTTATTTAGGGGCTTCTAAAATTCATCTTCTTTTATGGTGTAGGATGGAGCTGGGCGTTAGTTGGTAAAATGCTTTTTGCACGGCAAGGAAAAAGATTTGATTATGATGCTTAAGTTGAGTACGTTTGAAAAATGTTTTCATTTTGTCACTATTTTTCAGACAGGTTATATATTTTAAGAGAAACCAAGCTGGCCTACTTATAAATTATCATTTTGCACAGCTCCGCTTTCATGGAATTGATCTTTTAAATGGAGTTGGGTTGCTGGTGTAGAGATTGGCAACTACTGGCTGTGCCTCATCTTTTTTCTTACCATTGGCTTGTGCTTTGCCAGCGTTGGCAAAGGAGTTTGAGTCATTTCTGGAGTTCTAAATCTTTTTTGGTTGGGAGTATTGGTGAAAAACAATCAAGTGTTGTTTTTATGCAAAACAATCTAATAACTTGGTATAGCTTGAAGATCTGATGAAAGTAAATCTGTCTGCTTCTCCAGAATGTTGCTGCTGTGACATCAACATCAACACGCACCTTTATTTACAAGGCCTATGCTAGAGGGGAGAACATTGGTGATGTCACTGCTAAGGGAGAATCCGTTGGCAATATCGCAGAATCTGGTTATTAGACACACACACTCACAATATTTCCAAACCGGGTCTCATAAGAGTATATTTTACCATCAATGTAATGTACTAGTAGATGTAGCCATTTAGGATATGCATAACTTTTCTGCTAAAGGGCAAAAAAAAAGACCATTACTGTTGGATGCTATAAAATGCTATTAAGATGCCAGCCGTAAATGCGAATCTCTCTTATAATTAGAAAGAACCTGTAATCCTGACAAGTACCAGAAGAGAGGGATACATAGGGCTATATATTTTTCTTATGTGGCTGCTACACTGCCCAAGACCCACAATCTACAGACTTTGTAACGGTGGATATAAGGGAGGCCAATGTGTGTGAATAAGTGGCACAATATTGTACTAGTCATCACATTATTACCCACCCAATGTATGGAACATTATATCACATTACCTAAACCTAGAGCAGCATATTGAGGATATTAGATTGTTTGTGAGAAACATTTGTAAGCTTCATATAAGCCAATTGGTTTGATAATTGACAATTAATTGGTAATTAAAGACTCAACAGACCAACTTGTATATAGAGATACTTGATTTATACTTGGTTATAATATAATAATTCTAATCCATTGACATTACCCATGTTGGCAATTACTGGATACTTTAGTCCATTTTAATATTTATTTTGATGTTCTACAGTTTAAATTTATTATCTACAACTTTTCTACTGATTGTATCTAAACTCTCTCATGAGCAGTTAGGGAACTGGACTTAGCATCTTAATTTCAAAAAGGAATCCACATCCCCTGGTGGTTTCTTTTGCTTTCTTGTCTTGTGGATATATTGTTTTCAGCTCATACCCGGGAGGTGTGCTGCCTTGTTCTTTGGCCAATTTCAGTAACATCTTGCCATTTGCTAAAGAACCTGAAATGCCTCTATTTATTTCTATCATGAATTCAAGATTTCTCTTACCAGAGTTAAATCTATTTGTGTTGAATCACTTTTAAATGGGTGCAAGATTCTACTGTGGCGGTGGAGTCTTTTCCTTAAGAGTGGAATGAAATTCATCTAAATTTTCATATGGATTGGCATGTGGATGATATTACCGCAACAAAGATTCTATTTTCTCTTTTGTACAATAGTTTCTTGAGTCATTTTATAAATTATAAAACTCTGTTTGTGTAGATATATGATGCCTAGTATGTTTTCTAAACTAACACAGAGGGAGAATACCATAGAGGCTAGAGCTAAGTTTATGTTCATTGGTTGTGCATCTCTATACATTTCATGTTTGTATGTGGCATGTGTGTCTTCTATGCACAATGAGCACATCAATTTTAACAGCTTCTAAGAAAACTATAATTCTTGGTTATATTATATAACATTCTTGTCATCCAAGATGTACATTTTATCCTCTCTAAAATGCCTTTTATACTTCTGGAAATGGTAATTACAAAGCTTGTTTTATTACTTGATAGTCCCAGCCAAATTGGTCATTGACCCAAAATTGTGTTGAATGGGAATATGCTAGAAAAATACATTTCTATGGACCATCCTATGTGCTTGTTAAATATCACTGTTTTTACGCTATAATTTTCTATCTGCAGAAGCCTGAGATGTATGTGTTTAGTAGATTATTTCCAAGTTGAATTAGTGCTATTACTAATCACTCCTATCCTCGGATTCGTATGTTCAGGGCATGTTCCCCTCATTGAAAGAAAGGAAATTCAAATGAAAACTATATATTTACTCCTCCATGGTCAAATGGTACACACCTATTGTTCTTGGTTTGTACCTTTCTAACTTCAATATGTTGATGCTTGTACAGCATTTTTAATCTTATACTGTATAAACTAAACTTTTGATAGGTTCAAGATTTGGCTGATGCATTTCAGGAACCTGCTTCTTTTCTTACAATAGAGCCCATGTTTGAGGTATCATTACCACTACTGTCTATTTTTCAGTTTAGGTGCACTTATATTGCCTAGCCATATTTTATGGTGATATAAATTGATGTTGAACAACTCTCTTCGCATAGTTATTACTTATTATACTTATCTGCAGATTTCAATGCCCCACCAATTTTCTATTTTGTGACTACTTTTATGTGCTTTATGATAAAGTGTTTTGGTATTGTAGATTTGCTATTAATTTCTAATCTCTCATATAATGACAGAACCAGAGATATATTGTTACTTATAACCCTGCTGAAAGGGTAACATCTATACATTGTTCAAGGGATGAAGACAAAAGTCTGATGACATCTTAAAAGCAACTTTCCATGTGAGTATAATTTCATTTGATCAGTATAGTTAGGGTCCTCCATTTTTTTTCATGATATGGAGATGGATTTGATATTTCAGGCTCATGTGCTCCTACATTGTATTAAACTCATCAAATATGAATGGGTCATCAAAAAGCATTACAACTACTCTCGCTCTAACCAATCAGCTATGGGAGAATCCCTGTCAAACCGTTTAATACCACTGACTAAGACCTTAGAGGATCATATTTTAGAGTCCTATGAGATTGTTTCATCTTCCTATGGAGATTTCAAAGAAAAGACAGCTCAGCAGGTGATTTTATTTATTTGATTTTGGTAATTCCTTTAGAACTTTTTGATATGTGCTCAGACATATCTTCATAAGCTAATGAAGTGGTAATTAAAGTGGTAATTGAATCACTTAGTTCTCTAAAATGCCATCATTTAACTATAACTAAACAGCACACCTGCTGTTTAACAAAACCGAAGAAAATGAAAATGACATGTATGGTGAGAGTTGTGGGGTGGGGTGAGATGGAGTGGTGTTATTTTTGCAAAGGATATGTTCGACGTTCTCACTTTTAGGGTTTAGTTTTGAATTTGGAGTGAATGTGCAATAAACTAAATTTTCTTCCCTCTATTGTTTTTCCATATAATAAAAGTTTAATGAACTTCCACGACATTATGCCTGGATACTGGAAGTTTTAGTCTCTTTATCTTAGATAACATTATAAAAACTATTAATTTAAAAATTGTAGATTGAAGAAGGCAACTGCCAAATTGTTTATGAGTTAATAGCTATAAATTTGGCGAGTGTGTAGAAATATAAGCATGCTTATTGGTATGATCTTACGTGTTGTCTAAAATAGGAATAGAGAATATGAACTAGGGTAATGTTACAAGGGGGCAAAGCTTTTAATATACAAAGATTACAAGGGAGGTTGCTCATTCTATGTTAGGATACAATTATATAAAGTAATGATTTTATACAGAAGACTATCCCAATATAATCCAGATACTAGGTAATATCCTAATCTACTTTCCTGTAAATATGATCTGTGGGAAAAACATAAATATAGGAGTTGGTTGGAGAATAAAATGTGTTTGTAGCCGGAGATCACGTAACTCCATCTGTCTGGGTTATCATTGGCTGAAAACTGTTATTAAAACAAAACTGCTGCCTAGTTTCCTTTTATTGCTATTCTCTTCATTTATCTGGATTAGTTGAAGGTTGTGTTTTTGAATGTCTATTCTTAAAATGTTCATTTGCAGGGGATGGATAATGTCGGAATCATTACTTAATCCTAGGCGAGCCTTTCGGCTATGTGGGTTGACTCAACCTTAATATTCTTGGTCTTTGTCCATAATTCTTACATTAAGAATCATTTTGCTTTGAGGATTGGTCTTGTTCAGTTGAAGTAGGAATGACAGGCAGCCATGATACTTGACCACTCTATTGCATCAGCCATAGATTAGCCATCCACTATTATAAACTACAAAGAGCCTTTAGAGCCTTTTTTTTCCTCCTACAGACAGGTGCCCAAGTTTTTGTTGTCAGTCTTATCAGATAACTGCATTTGCAACTATAAAATTACTTCATTGGTCTGGCAAGGATTTCAGTATTTAAGTGTAGACAAGCTAGTTCTCCACATTTTCACAGATTTTGAATTGGTTGATAGCATTTATGACCTTTGTCTGTCCTGTTTGCCTATGGACCAAATAGAAGAATTACCATTTTGATCACTTTCAAACTCTAGAAGCATGGCTGCATCCTAGAGGCTCTTAAGAGTTAAGATGCTAGGATATCTGTGTGCAAATGACAGGAGCTGTAGATTGCGTAGATATTACACCTGTAAATATTTCTTCTGCAAACCAGTTTTGCTATTATATTTTTTACAGCGGTAATGATGTATTTCGGTTCTTAAACTCAGAACTTTGTTGCCATTATGAGAATTTGATGTTTTCTTATATGTAAAATATTTTATTTTGCTTATGCTTTTATTGAATTGCATGTTGCTTCTGTTGGCCTTCATTTTACTTTTCAGACAAGTTCAAATTTCAACAATGCATTATAAACATGACATTCTGTGTCACGAAAGAGTGAATGAAATATTAAGTAACGAACACGATATGAATGTAGTCTATTAAATGCATTTTTTTTTTTAATTCTTCGTTTCGCTGGACTCTGCATGTGCTGTGTTTGAATATGAAATATAATATCACAAGTTCAATTACAAAATATGATTGCTTTGTTCTTTGTTATTCAGTGTTCAAGGAGTTGTGAGAATATCAAATTAATTTACTTCATGCCTTTTTGCATTTTCAATAAAGATAATCACTTGTATCCAAACTCCAGCATGCTTTTCAAGGCCAATGCTTTATCTTGAAGTTTTTTACCTACAACTTAATGATGAATTATTTCTACAGGATTGCTTCAATTATGCTAAACCTTTTTGTTTGTTACTTATCTTAGTAGACACATACTTGAGCTGTCTGATGCTATTTTAGGGATGATTCAAAAGGTTTAATGATTCTTTTGATTAATAACCAATGGTGGGCTAAATGCATTATTATTATTATTTGGCCAGTCTTATAATTTTACAGTTTCATTTGCTATGTTGTTTTGCTACTATGTGAACATTTATGGTGTGTTTGTACTGCTTTTTCTTGTGTTTTCTTGCTGTTTCTTTCCCTTGACTTTTAGGCACCTCTAATTACCTGATGGTCAATAACTGATGGAATTCTCTCTCTTGATGCACTGTTTGGAGTGTTTTCTATCTGTACTCCATTTTGCTTATTTTCCTATATGGACCTTTGTACATTTAATTCCAGATCTCTCCAACTTATTCATGAGTTCAATTTGTTTTCTAGATAATGTCCAACCATTTGATGATCCCTCTTATTTTACTAGGGTTCCCTCACCATGAATTTTTCTGTTAACCTAGTGCCATCCACCATGAATGGAATCTGTAGCAATTTGTGATAAAGAATTAGAGATCATGGAAACATCATTTAGAATTAGGTACCTCTTCTTCACCTAGAATTTAAACCCCAATTGTTTAAAACCCTAAACCCTAAGATAATCATACAATCTTCATGGTTTATGATTAATCTACAAGCAATGAAATACAGCATTTAGAGACAAACATCATGCTTGTGCACATGGATCCAACATTGGCTTGTCTTCTATATGTCTATGTACATGGGATGTAATAATAACACTAATAGCAGCCCTAATGACTAAACATTAATGCACTGTTTGTTCTAACAACTGGGCTCTAGCTGTTATCTCTTGATACTGAATAGATTCATCATAAAACCCTAACTCAATCCATTAATTATTTACAAAGGTATCCAATGTACCTTGTCAGGAGGTGGGTCTCTGTAGTTCTTTAACTAGAGGTATGATTGTTTGTTTATAGAGAAATCATGGATATACATTGATAAATTTGGAAATACTAACTAGGGTTTAGGTTTTTTTTCATTAGATTGGAAGTAATTTTTGAGGGTTTGATGTTTTGTTAGGAGTTGTGTCTTTACTGTGAATTAAGTTGGGGTGAGGAAGAGACTAGAGAGTGGGACTGAGTCATAAATAACATTAAATGGGGAGTCTTAAAGACAAAGAACCTAAGCATTGGTCATGTGTGTGAGGCTGACATCCATAAGGCTTTCTTTCCATTGCATTTCAATTCTGGAGCTCCCTCTTTAATTTGCATAGAATCCCTCTCCTGCAGTGCAACTCATGTGACACTTATCAAGCTACTACTACCTCCCTCACTTAACTAAATAATCACTCTCAAATTTTTTTTTGTTTTGTTTTGTTTTTGTTTTGTTTGTAGAAGGCCATAAAACCGCCATTCTGGATCCGGTCGGGGGCGTTGTTATAGAACTGAGAAGTAAAGCACTTCGTCGTCTTTGACCTCTGTTATGTAATGCAGGTTACCGAGGTAAATTGACTCGAGAACACTCCTCATTTTATGAGAGGCGGAAACGGTCCGGGATTTACTCGAGGAAGAATATCAAGTCTGCCTTACGCGAGACTCAAAGTTATCTGCTAGGTTATAAGCTTTTTTGGTCACTTTGTGTCAAACTTACCACACTCTTTATTTTTCATGTATGAATGCATAGAAAGGGGCTTAGTAAGGGAAAATCTGAAGAAAAAGTACTAAGGTGATCCAGTGACATAAATTACCATGATCACTTACAAAGCTATTGTTTGCAAGGTAGTTGGCCTCTTCATTTCAATTGCCAACAAGCAAACCTTCTTATCTGGCAACTAACATGCAGACCTGCAGACTTGCCTTTGTGGCAATCACCATCATTTTTATTATTTCCCAAATATTACCGAATTAATTAATTAATTAATTATGAATTAATTTATAACTTGTGTCACCTTTTGTGAAGCCACTTTCTATTTGATCATCTTCATGATTAAAATCTAGTACTTAATCACAGAGAAATTATTCTGTGCAAATACTCTCTTTACCATGCACTAGAACCCACTTGTGAGAAAAAAGAAAGAACTGAAATGACAGCAAAAATCCACATTGGTTTAATCTTCAAAAGTACTTTTAAATTCTCTTAACATGAACATCAACCAATCATACAGGAAACCAAAAAAAAAAGAAAACAAAAATAATCAGTTCAAGTGCTACACTGATAGATAAAGAGAAATTGCAATCCAATTCTCAAAAGACTACTACTACTGCTTACTGCAACTACTACTACAAAAACAAGAATATTAAAACAAGAACATAGTAGTAGCTAGTAATAAACTAATAATAAGAAGAAGAAGGAGAGGAGAAACAGTAGAAGAGTTCACTACTGGAGTTGAAGAGGAGGCAATTTCTTGGCCAAATTGTGCTTATTATTGTGCATCCAAACCTTGAGAACTCTCCTCTTGACACCAATCTCCTGGCAGAAGTGCTGGACAACACTCTCCTCCTGTTTCTGAAGCCTCCAACCAACCTTCTCAGCAAAGTTGAGCATCTTCTCCTTCTGATCTGGAGTGAACTTGGTTCTGAACCTCTTCTTCACCATTGGAGGCCTTGCAAGAACACCAACACCACCACCACCCTCCATTTCATCAGACTCAGAGGTCTGGATGGCAGCACCAAGTGGCATGATCATCTGGTGAGGGGATGGCCTTGGGATGAGGACTCCCTTGTGATTCAGCACCTTCATTGATCTGTAATGGTGGTAGCAGTCACAGGAGGAGGGAGGGAGCTGCTCACCTTCAATCTCTTTTCTATGGAAGTTTCTATGGCAATCACAAGCTGAGCACTTGAGGGCTTCAATGGTGCCTTCTTCTCCACTTGGCATGAACTCCCCACATCCATCAGTGGCATTCCCTCCAATGGAGGCTGCATGGTTCTTTAAACACTCTCTGTACTTCACCACCACCACCCCCTTCTTGTTGTGTTGCTGCTGGTGTTCTTCCATGGGGAGAGGGAGGGAGGGAGGGAGAGGGAGGGAGGAGCCCATTGTTGCTGATGTTGATGTTGTTGCTGTTGTTGTTGTTGTTGTTGTTGTTGTTGTTTGTGGTGGTGCTGTTGATGTTGCTGTTGTCTTGGAGGCTCTGAACACCACCTCCAACTCCACCACCACCATAAGTGCTGCTTGTGGGATTGGGATTGGGATATCTCCTTCATGACCAGAAAGATCCATGCTTTCCTTTCTCTCTCTCTCTATCTTTGTACTAATCCCTTTTTGTTTTATTGCTCTTTTTATTTTGATGTCTCCAGACCAAAAGGAGAGTTGATAAAGGACAGGTGAAAAGGAAAAATTATATATATATATATATATAAATACACAGGAGATTGAAGTTCAGTTTTCAACAGGGGAGAAGAGAAGGGTAGGAAGAAGACAGGGATGAACAATGGAAGCAAAATAAGATGATCAAGAAGAAAAGAAAGCTAGCTTCTAAACTTTCTTTGTCTTTCCCTCAAAACAACTAAACAGTGGCTTGTGTTGGGGTTGTGGGGAGACTAACAAGGAATACTCTTGCAGCAACAAAGACAAACACAGTGAGACCTCTCCTTCACTTCCTCACAGACAAAAACTCCATGACAATGCAGATGCAAACTCAACCTATGCCAAAGAAACATGAAAGAGTTTGCTGTTTGTTAGTCTATGGATGTATTATTATTATTATTAAACTAAGAAACATGGAGTAGTGGAAGTAGAAGCATTGTTTTAACTTACAGGTAATGACTTCCATGGCAACTACAGGGATGAACAAGTCTTTAGGAGAAGCTTAAAGAGGAAAAACACAGCATGGAGTTTGAAGCACAAAATGGAGGTCTGAGAGGAAGATAAAGAGGTTTTAGAGTCTAGTGATAAATAAATAAATAAATAAAACAAAAACAAAACATACATACACACAGTGTGGGGTGTTTTGCTTTGCTTGCAATGTAACAGGCACCACCAAAGCTCACAATTTAGGGAGAGAGAAAGTGATGGCAGTGGTGTCAGAGGTGTGAGAGACAAGAGCAGAGAGTGAGGAGGGGAGCAAGAGAGTTTGGACCCCACCTAGAGAATTTTGAAAAGAAGGTGAACCCTTGTGAAAACCCTTAAACACCCTCAAACAAAACCTTCAATTACATGCTCCTTGAGACAAGGCATGCTCATGATAAGACATCAAAGACCACCCTAGTCTTTCCTTTTTCTTCTTTCCCCTTCACTACTACATACAATCAAAGCACATATCATGTGCATGTGAACACATAAAAGTCATTTGACCTGCCTAAGTATGTAATTTTTACCAACCAATCGAAAGGGTTTATTGTTATTTGGGTCACTTCTTAAGATGAGGAATTCTCGCTTGTGGATGATCTAGATCGAATCCCACTCACGGTGTTGTTCTACTGTGAACAATCGAGGATATAGTGTTGTTTTATACATGACTAATCCCAGGATCGGTGGCGCTTACGTGTCGCTTGGCTTATCTTGAGGGCAACCTTGTTGCTTTTGTCAAAAAAAAAAAAAAAATATATATATATATGCAGTTTTTAAGGGTACCTTTCTATATATATATATATATATATATATATATATATATATATACCCTTTGTGAGTGAGTTGTTAATTGATCTTTGGTTACTTGCATGCTTGATGCCATGTTTTTATTTATATATATTTTGATAAATAA
The DNA here is from genome assembly GCA_026586065.1 of Dioscorea zingiberensis. Classification (NCBI taxonomy): domain Eukaryota; kingdom Viridiplantae; phylum Streptophyta; class Magnoliopsida; order Dioscoreales; family Dioscoreaceae; genus Dioscorea; species Dioscorea zingiberensis. The sequence goes on along the minus strand of CM048822.1, from coordinate 47,442,500 downwards.
TTTTTAAAAATAGTATGAGTTTAGCTAAATTTATCAATGTAGATAAAACTAGCCAATGGCTTAAAAAAGATTCATATCTTTACATCCATGTCCACTTTATTCTTCATCATCTTCTCCTTTTTGGGGTCTCAAGCACAAGGCAAATAAATACTTCTTTGCTTCTTATAATACTTTTCATTGTTTTGTATTCATAATCCATGTTTATCTTGTAATTCTATGAGCTATCTGAAGAGTAATATATGCAAGTCATTCTTTTTGAATCTATAATGCTTGTCCCAACTTTTACTTGTTCTTTTGAATCCTCTTTTTACAACATAATGAACATTATATATGATCCACCCAAAACCAAAAGTTCATGTAATTAGTTTGGACATTATCCTCCTAATTGTTTATATTCACAAAGTTCTTGAAATACAATCACATTGTTAATTCATTTTCTAATTATGCACCTGGTAGAATTTTTAAATATAATCTCACTTGTAAACTAGACATCTCTAGAGGTTATATAATTCCCGTCGTCACATTATGTGAAAATTCGATAATTTGGTCTCTTGATTAATACCATGATCGATCACAATGTTTCTGTCATCGATCTTTTCCCATAAAACAGAAGTTCATATATATAATTTGTTAAAGAGATCTCTGTTGGATAATAGAAAAGGGAGAGGGAGATGGAATAGCAAAGCATTTAGCAAAGGGAATTAATTTCGGACAGTTGAGACTTGAGACACCAAAATAAATAGGGTTTTGATGTCAATGTGAACCCTAACTGTAGTTTCTTAGCAAAGCATCTTCCTATCCATCTCTTCATTGATTGTGTGTGGGTGAAGCTATACCTTATGTAACTTTAAAATTTATATTAATCTATTTAAAATATATATATTTGGGAAGGTGTAAGGTCTTCATCTTAAAGGGTGAAATTCTAAACATGTAAGATTTCTATAAATTTTCACCCGTTAAGATGAAGACCCTGCAATTAAATTGTATTAAAATTGACATGATAGCTTATTTTTGATATTAACTTTCCATCCATACTGTTGAAAATCCTTAAAACACTATACAAGTGTGACCAAATTGGGTGGCCTTAAATGAGCGATTGTTAGGCACGCTATCTTATCAATTATATATATATATATATATATATATATATATATATATATATATATATATATATGATGAGGATAAAAACCGAAGAGCCTGATACTCGACACGTGGATCGATCACATCCTTTGATGCATCGCGGTAACCCCCTCGGGGGTCCCACTTAGGGTTACCCCCTCGGGAGGCGAGAATGGAAACAAGCACCTCCGAGTTCACTTAAAGTGAGACCTCACCTCGAGGAAATTAGCACATCTCTTTAGTTTTGGAGGCGCTTCCAGACCGAAGGAGGTACCACGAGCCCCAAATCCAGCGGCGCCATAAACCAAAGGACTTCGACACCCTTCTAGAAGCGATTCTGATTAAAACCATTGGGATCTAACTCGATGGCTGATTTGTGATGCTGGAAGCATCTGGGAAGGAAAAGCGTTAAGATCTAAGCTGAGATAGCTGACGGCGATCTAGAAACATCACGGAAGAAAATTTGAGTTGTCAAGCTAACTAACTCAGAATTTGGCACCCATGTGACCTATTAGGAGCTAGCTCACTAGCCTCCACGTGGTCTATTAAAGATGACTTGCTCCCCAAGCAACACCCCCCTCGAGGAGCCTATAAATAGAAGAGCTCACCAAGACATCTTCAATCTCTGAATCTCTGGCGAAGCCCTGCCTCTCCAGGAACTCAAATTCCATCTGTAAATTTGTGATTTCATAATGATTTCGTCTCCAATCTTGGAGATGACCTGTGGTTTTCTCCCCGATTTTGAGGTTTCCACATAAATCCCGTGTTGATTCTTCTCCTTTTTGAATCTCTTTCTTTCGATCCATCTCGATCTCATCCAGATTGGTCCCCAATCAACTCACAAATTCAATTGTTGATCGGAATCAAGGGTTCTTCCCGATTCTTGCATCAACAATATATATATATATATATATATATATATATATAATCCTCAAAATAGTCCCTCTATTTTAACAAGATGGCCCTTTTAGTCCCTCTAATATAATTTGAGCCTTTTATCTCCCCTATTTTTTTAAGTATGGTCCATTGAGTCCCTCTGTTTAAATGGGAGTTAAATTTTTCCCGTTAACTTACGGTGATATGTTTTTTATAATATAAAAATATTATTTTAAAACAATAAAATAATAAAATTGGAAATTTAAAATAATATTTTTCTAGATTCTGAGGGCCGGAGTTTCTTATGCGATCAAGTTAAATTTCCATATTATTTTACTTATAATTGTCAGGATCGAGACGGTACTCATTTTATTATTTATTTATTATTTTCTTGTTTTAAAAATAATATTTTATATTATAAAAAGCATATCGGCGTAAGTTAACGGGAAAAATTTAACTCCCGGTTAAATAGAGGGACTCAATGGACTATACTTGAAAAATATGGGGAGATAAAAGGCTCAAATTATATTAGAGGGATTAAAAGGGTCACCTCGTTAAAATAGAGGGACTATTTTGACGATTATACCATATATATATATAGAAAGTATTTAGAGGAGTTGTAATTGTAGTCACTGTGTATCATTTTCTTAATGAAAATGATATATATTAAGGCTTAAGACATTCTTAAGTGCTAAAAGTTGAACATTGGCTAAATGTTTCTAATGGTTATAAGTCTCACATTTCTTGTTTACTTGTATATATTATCATAATTTGCGTATACTTTTTACTCACTTATTTTAATATTTTATTTATTCTCTATCAATTTTATTTAAAAAATATATGACAAAATAACACATGTAATAGATAAAAGTAAACATAGTATGAAACTAGAATGGTTTGAATTGATCAACAAAGCTAGAAGAATTTATGAATAATAATGCAATGTTTAAATGCAAGACTACATGTAGGATATTGGTCCTTGATTCATCAAACCAAACATATATAGAGTGGTCTTAAATCAAGGAGCATACATGGGACATGGTGTAGATATATACATGAGATGCATGGGACCATAAGACCATGAGTAGGTTGAGAAGTGCTTTTAATTGGGTTTTGGATTCCCAAATGAGGACCACCCTTCAAGGAAGCTTCTTGATGCATGGCCAAAGAGGTATCCATCCATGAGATAAAATAAATAGCCACACCAACACTTTGCCATCTAAATATTTCATTTGCATGCTTCCACCTCCGTGATATAAGATAAGACTCCTTTTGTGTGCGAAGAATTTGAAGCATTGTTATTTATTTCATTCATTTATATTGTATAGAATTAAACTTTATAAGTTTGACGATATTATAATCTCATTCGAATAGGAAACGGAATTAATCATGAATGATTGATGTCCCTCTTTAATGGAAACATTTACAACTATATTAGCGTCGGATTTACCTTGTGATAATTATGATTGATTTGGTTAGCTCCAAATTTCCTTTGATCTCATTCGGCTTGATTATATAGGATCGCTCTGTAGATCTCAAATGATATCGCTCATACTTTATTGTTGTATCTTTTTCAATCCAATCTAAAAGTTTAAACTCTTATATGATGAGACCGATCAATAGAATTAAATATAGAGAAAAGAAACTAAAGTTTAGTGATGAATACATTATTAGGATTAGAGAAATTCTAGTCACAAATAAGTCGAATTATAAAACTGACCTATCTAAAAATAATGGAAAAAATAAGTTAAAATTAATTAGTTGGAATAAATATATTCTTAGTATAAGTGAAATTCTAATGATAAAGAATTTGATATAATCTAGAAGTTTAAAAGGGCAGATGATGAGAGGCTTTTCCATCTAAATATCGAAATAAAGAATGGGTATATAAGAAATGAAAATACATTATTAAAACTAGAAAAACCTTGTTCACAAATAGTTAATAAGATTGACGAGATTTTAATTAGGGTTTAATAAAGGTTTAAGTTATTCTTCTGGTTACCCTAATACATTAATTTTTAATCCAAACTTAAGAGATAACATTTACAATATAATGTATATAGTTGGAATTTTTATATTATTATTTTTATCAATAAATTGCCTTCAGCTTTTTCAAAAGATAGATAAACTATATTTTTTTTTTCAAATGATAGTAAATACATCTTTGCACAGTCAATAATCTCTATTAGAACAAATTAAAATGAATTTCATCAACTAAGCTATTAAAAAAATTCATATTTATTCAGCAACCCTACTTTTACAAACATTCCATAATTTCGCCTTTCGAAGTCGATGCTTATAATACAAACTTCATCTTGATTTAAAATCCGACTTTCTATCAAATAAAGTTGTTTTCCCTTATTATTAACTCTGAACTATCTTTTAGACTACACTTGATGAAAGTAATTTTTATTTTTTTTAAAAAGTAAATAAACCATAATTTATTTAAAAAATTGAATAAATCATTACATGCATACATGGCCGATTTACAAGATTTGCATTCAGAGTATGTACTAGTAAGCTTTTGGTTCTATGCCTCCTTCAATTGCCCTGGTTGGCCCTTGGAGAGATCCTCCTTGAAGACCTCATCTCGTCCCGTGCCCCAATCTCCTCCACCTATGCGTCTCATGGGCTCCCCTCTCCCGCTGATTTTGTTGATGGTGTATCTTGGGTGAGCTGGAGGATTCTCTTGATTAGTGTATGTGCCTCTTCCAGCTTTAATTTCTTTGATGGTTGTGTTACATCAAATAGTAAGAGAAAATTAGTGTCACGAATGATAAGAGAACACTTTTTTTTTTTTTTTGAAAACATAGTCAATTAGTACCTATCATAAAAACTTCAAACGCATCTACGAGGAGTTGAATGTGTTGATGCGTTTTAGTGCTGATATTAATTGAAAGAAGCCCAAAGATAGCAAATGGCGACTATAAGCTTTTTGGGTGGTCTAGCTCTTAGTATGATGGAGCTAAAACCTGAGATCCTATCTAATCCACAGGTTGCTACTTTGAGGGAAGCTTATACTAGGGTGTTACATACTGTTCCTAGTTCTCAGACTTCTTCTGTCCAGCAACCCAGTGCTCTTGTCAGTCAAAACAATATAACTTTTGCTAGATCCTAGTCTCAGGGTAATTACAGGGGAGGTAGTAATGGCACTTAGGGCGGAAATGGCACATGGAATTTTGTAAATCAAAACTCAGGAGTAGTCTGCTACTATTGCCATGAACCTGGTCATACAATGAGAACTTGTCAGAAGCTGCTTAAAAAGAATCAGAAAGGTTCTAGATTACAGTCAGCTCATCTGGTTACTACAAATGAGGTCTCTTATAATCGGAGGCGGTCTCGATTAATACGTAGATGAATATGCCAAATTTATCCAATTTCACGAGGCATCTAAGAACTCTCATTCTGCCATTGCTGATTCAGGTAACAACAATACATGTCTCTTCTCCTCTTCTTCCCAGTGGGTTATGGATTTTGTGCCATAGACCACATGACAAGTAATCCAAAACTTTTTTCTACCTTTGATAAACATCTTTCTTCAGTCACCTTAGGAGATGGATCTATCTCTAAAGTTCATGGTTCAGACACTATTAATTTTACACCAACATTACCCTTACAATCTGTACTTCATTTACCTCAATTTTTCTTTAATCTTGTATCCATTAGCAAAATTACACGTACTCTTAACTGTTGTGTCTCATTCTTTCCTGAACATGGCCTTTTTCAAGATCTTATGACGAAGTGGATTATTGGTAAAGGGCATGAATCAGGAGGGCTATACATTTTGGATACTCAAATACCTCGACCTATAGCCTGTTCCAACACTATATCTCCTTTTGGAGTCAATTGTCGGTTAGGCTACCCATCTTTACCCTTGCTCAAGAAGTTATACCTTCAGTTTTAGAATGCATCATCCTTAGACTTTGAGTCATGTCAAATAGCTAAACACTATCGTTTGTCTTCTATTCCTAGAGTTAATAAGAGGGTTAGTCATAGTTTTGAGTTAGTTCATTCTGATGTTTGGGGACCATGTTCTTTCTTATAGAATGGATTTAGATATTTTGTCACATTTGTGGATGATTTTTCTTGTATGACTTGGCTTTATTTTATGAAATCTCGTGTTGAAATATTTTCACATTTTCAATCCTTTTGTGCTAAAATTAAGATCCAATTAAATGTTCCTATTAAAATTTTGAGAAGTGATAATGCCCAAGAATATTTTTCTGCACCATTTCAAACATATATGACCCAAAATGGGATCTTTCACCAGTTATCTTGCGTTGATACTCCATCCCAAAATGGAGAAGGAAAACACACCTTCTAGAGACAGCTACAGCTCTTATGTTTCAATCCCATGTCCCCAAAATTTTTTTGGTTGATGCAGTGTCTATTGCATGTTTCTTGATAAATCATATGCCTTTTACTGTTTTACAAAATCAGATACCCTACCAGATTCTGTTTCCTAATAACTCTGTGTTTCCTATTGAGCATCGTATATTTGGATGTACTTGTTTTGTTTGTGATGTTTGTCTATAGGTTTCTAAACTGGATCGTAAGTCATTGAGGTGTGTGTTTTTGGGATACTCTCATCTGCAAAAAGGGTATAGGTGTTTCTCTCCTCTCTTGAATAGGTACTTTGTATTAGCTGATGTCACTTTCCATGAACATAACCCTTTCTTTGGTGATTCTTCCTGACCTTAATCCTCAAAAGAGAATGATGAGATGTTAGTCTTTCATAACTTCAGTCCAGGGCCTGCTCAAGAACTACCTCGACCATCATTACCACAGCCTCGTCCTCCTATTACTAATGTTTACACTAGAAAACCCCATTCTCCTGATTCATGTTCGGAATTGGTATCCTCTTCTTCATCGGATCCTCCTAATGACCTTGATCTGCCCATTGCTCTTCGAAAAGGTACACATCAATGCACCCATCCCATTTCTTCTTTTGTTACCTATAACCAGTTATCATCTTATTCAGTTGAAGTTCCGCAATCAGTTCAGAAGGCCCTATCCCATTCTGGATGGCGGGCAACCATGTTTGATGAAGTTAATGCATTAACTAAAAGTGGAACTTGGGAACTAGTTGAGCCACCCCTGGAAAGAAAGCTGTTGGATGTAAGTGGGTGTTTACTGCTAAGTTCCATTCTGATGGTTCTGTAGCTCGTCTCAAATCTCGATTAGTGGCTAAAGGCTATGCTCAAACTTATGACATTGACTACTTGGATACTTTCTCTCCAGTAAACAAGTTGACTTATGTTTGCTTGTTCATTTCCTTGGTTGTAACAAATAATTCGCTTCTGCACCAACTTTATATGAAAAATGCTTTTCTGCATGGTGATCTTTTAGAAGAGGTGTACATGGAGCAACCTCCTGGTTTTGTTGCTTACGGGGAGTCTGGGAAAGTACATCGTCTTTGAAAGTCATTGTCTGATTAAAAGCAAAGTCCTCATGCTTGGTTTGGGAAATTTAGCCATGCGATGAGAGGGATTTGGGATGAAGAAGAGTAAAAATTATCATATATTGTATTCCATAAGCATTACGCTTAGGTGTTATTTCTTTGGTTGTTTATGTTGATGATATTGTTATCATTTGAAGTGATGTGCGAGGGAATTTCATCATTGAAATCATTTCTTCAAAATCAGTTACGCACTAAAGATTTGGGTTCTTTGAATTAAATCTTAGGAATTGAGGTGTCAAGGAGCAAAAAGGAATCTTTCTATCTCGTGGAAGTATGTTTTAGATCTATTAGCAGAAACTGGGAAGTTAGGAGCTAAGCCATGCAATACTCCTATGCTTCCTAATCATCAACTTACCAAAGATGGAGAAGTTTTTAATGATCCTGAACGGTACAGGAGATTAGTTGGAAAACTAAACCATCTCACAGTAACTTGTCCTGACATTGCCTATTCAGTTAACATTGTTAGCCAGTTTATGTCTTCCCCTACTGTCCATCATTGGTCAGCTATGGAACAGATCTTGTGCTACTTAAAGGGAGCTCCTAGACGTGGTATTCTATATCAGAACCATGGGCATAACAATATTGAGTGCTTTTCTGATGTTGATTGGGCGAGTTCTAAGATTGATCGGAGTTCCACTACAGGGTATTGTGTTTTTGTTGGTGGCAATTTGGTTTCATGGAAGAGTAAGAAAGAGAATGTGGTGTCACGATCTAGTGTGGAATCTAAGTATCGAGCGATGGCACAAGCCTCGTCAGAAGTGGTGTGGGTCTCTCAACTTCTGGATGAAATTGGTTTTAAGGTTCCAAGCCCAACAAAGTTGTAGTGTTATAATCAAGCTGCCATTTATATTGCCTCCAATCCCGTCTTCCATGAATGAACTAAGCATATAGAGATAGATTGTCATTTCGTTAGAGAGAAGATCCAACATAACTTGATTTCTATAGCATATGTGAAGACTGGTGAATTGCTAGGGGACATCTTTACAAAACCTCTTTATGGAGCTCGTGTTTCCTACATCTATAACAAGCTGGGTATGATAGATATCTATGCTCCAACTTGAGGGATTGATCCCTAAGTTCAAGCTGATACGATACCACTAAATGTAACACTCGTCTCCTTTTTAGGGGGACCGCGTGTCACACCAGCCAGGGCCCAGGTCTAGGGAATGAACCCTAAACCTAAGGCTGCAAACTGCTAATTAACTGTAAAATTAATAACATGCGGAAGCTAAGTAAAACAAACTGAATACATTAAAAACTCAAACTCAATCTGGTTTAATACAACACCATATAAATATTGTCTTAAGCTTAAAGTCTCACAAACACTCATAATCATAATAACATAATATCTAGACACGGGAGTCGGAGCCAGCTACAGGACGTCTCCACTAGATTCGCAATCAGACCAACCTCTATACGGTCCTCTGTCTATTGCTTGCAATCACAATGTCAAGAGAAAAGGGACTGAGCTACTGGAGCTTAGTGAGTTGGGAACATATCTGTCGGGTGTTAAATGTACCCGTATAATAAAGTAAAATAGTAAATATGAAGTATAAAACATGTATAGGAACTAACTGAATGTAACTGCTGAAATATGAAATAATACTGAGCAAATATATGCTGGTCAATGTATTCTCTTTAATATGCAAATCTGATTTCTTGTTTCTCTGTCTTGCGAATTATTTATGAAACTGACATTCCCCCTGGGTAATCCGTACCCGTGCTTCCTCTCTCCGAGATAAAACTCAATCTCTCTAGGAGGTGAGGAATGCGGAATCATCTGATAATCCCAAGACTAAAATCTCTGACTACACGTCTACTTCAATACTGTATGACCAACGACCAACCAGTATATCTGATACACGAGGTTGTCTATATACGTACACTAAGCACCCGAAAGGATGGAAAGGGGGTTTTGATTTTATAAAATGGAAGTGTTTTAAAAACAGATAGTTCGGTATTAAAAACAGAGATTTAAGGCACCCCTCTCCTAACCTAGTACCGTACTCTCTGGCTCTACACAAGCCACCACTGGTCCATACAAGCATATCAATAAAGTGTAATCTATCTGTTTCTGTATCTGTTTCTCTTTTCTGCTACTGAATAGTGGGCATGAAATGGTTTTATAAAACTCTAGAAATTTTCATAAAATTCCTAGTTCATGTTTTTCAAAACTGAAATCTATACCGTATAAAAATACGATAAAATAAGCAACTGTACAGCTAGTTCCCCTTACCCAAGTCTGGTCCAAGCTTAAGTCTGGCTCGGTCCTTCGGCAGTGGCTGACTTGCCTTTGCCCTTTCCTGATAATTGAAATATGAAATCTATAAATATGAAGGTCGTATTCTTGACTCATACTCTAATTAAACTAAATAGAATATGGTAAAATACGAGATTTATTCTTCTTACTAACTACACTTATCTTCATCATTAACATAACTTGAAGATAACTAACATGCTCTTCCTAAACACTTAGGGCTTCATAATTAAGATAATTAAGCATGGAATTTCAAGAAAAATTGGGCATCACCTCCTCTGTTTTTAGGGCTCCCGAATTACTACAAACATTCACACATAATCATACTAACATCACAACACATGCTTACATAGCATTCATCATGTTAATTCTATCAATCTCCTCCTAATTTCCAACTCAATTTCAGCCCTGCATGTAAGTATTTATCATTCAATCCAAAACCCAAAATCTTAATTTTGATCAAGGTTCTCCCTAATTTCATCCTTAATTTAACTAATTAAGTAGGGTTCTTCCATGAATGCTTACAATAGGGGGTGAGGATCGGGGTTGAGCCGAGGTGTACAGCGGTGCGCGGCCCAACAAGGTGCAAAGAAGCTGGCTGGACTAGCTACTGGCCGGAGGGGCCCCGCAAGCGGCCGATTCTTGAGTAGTACCCGAAGAGGGGCAAAACCGGAGGCGGCGGAGGTCAGTGCAGGCCTTGTGGTGTGGCTGGAGGCTGCAGCCGCTAGGAGTTGGCCGAACCTTGTGTGCCAGTACCTTTGAGGTTGGGTTCGACGAGGGCGGCGGTGTGAGGAGAAGACTGGAAGCTTGGCCGGAGGCACTAGGTGAGCTCGCGAAGAAAAGAGAGAAATCGGTGTGCCTTCTCTGAACACGAGAGAGAGAGAGAGAGTGAAAAACTTTCAATCTCTCTCTTTCTCCTGACGATAATATATATATAGTATTATATATTAAAAAGTTAAAAATATATTATATAATATACAATTCTAATCTTTTAATTAATCTATCTCTAACTCAATTAATTAACTTATCTTATAAAAAGAATATAATAAATATTATTATCTTTTAACTTTATGTCACATCACTATTTAATAATATTATCTTATCAATAATTATCAATAATTCTTCGACTTGATCAGGAATCTGGGCGGACAACCCCAATGAACACGTATTTGTAGCATCACGGGTCACCCCTTCTCCCGACCCTGATCCGTGTTTCTCGGCTTTTAACTCGGCCAGATCTACTTTATCGGGACTCTAACTCTGTCCGATATTCCTACCTTAATTAATCTGGATAATTAATACTTAATTAATCTGGATAATTATTATTTAATTAATCTACGGTTTAATTAATCTAACAACTTTCTTAGATCATCCCTCTCTAACTATTCTATGTAACTCTGGCCTGGCCCAATAAGGCCTTCTCTCGGCCCTATAGTTGCGAGGCTGTATTTCAGTCCATTAAATTTTGATTTTTTTTAACTTTGAGGTTAATAATGATTAATCTGATTTTGAGTTAATTAACCTCATTTAAAATTTCAAAAATTTATTGAAATGGACTTAGAAATTACAGGATGTTATAGTTATAGAAAGAAAGATATGCACATAATTGTATTCCTTAATTAGATATCATAATTATAGGTATTTGATTGTATTGATTTGATTATGGAGATGTTATCTTGTTTCCTAGAATAGATTACCTAGTCTGTATATAAATATCTGTACACTTTTACAATCAATACAGAAAACTATTTTCTCATTCCACGAGATTCACAAAGAGAATTAATGTTGTAGGATTCTATATTTCAAGCGAGAGTACATGGGTGGCTTTATAGCACTCCTGAGATAACATGGAAAAACAAAAGTACTAAATACAATCTAATTTCTAAGAAAGAAATCAATCATATATTCTATATTTACATCAAATATATATTGTTAAAAATAGAAAGATAATTGACAAAATCTCAAGGATTTGGTCAATGATTTGAAAAGCTTCAACAATAATATATTATAAGCATGTGAGCCAAAAAAGGCAAAGATATATCAATCTTATTATAATTTAGTAGCACCAACATTTGGGGACAATAAATCAAGATACCCACCTTACCAAAACATACAAAAATATGATGTGTAGATAGCCTGGTGGAAAGATATGAGATAGACCCCTCTCTGTTTGAGGTTAGGGTTCCCTATTCTGGGGAGAGGGCAAGTTCTCCCAAGGAAGGGGAGATAGCCATCTATCAGGATGCGCTATCGGGTGGCCTTAGGCTTCCCTTTTCTAACTTTGCCAAGGCGATCCTAGAGGAATATCACTTGTGTCCTTCTGATTGACCCGAATTCTTGGAGATTCTTGAGCGGTTTTGTTGTTGTTTTCAAGAATTACGGAGTAAATCCATTTGTCCGTTGCTTAGTATGTTATTTAGTCTATGCTTAGAGTCTAATGCCGAGGTATTACTTTTGGCTCGTTACGGGAGGAAGTTTTAGGGAAAGTTCCCTCTTCCATTAAGCGATGGAAGAGTAAATTTTCTTTGTTAAAAGTAAATCCGAGTGGGATGTCGAACCAAGTGGGAGGTTCCCGAGCGGATATTGCACTGTGAGGAAATAGCGAAAGAAGAGGAGGTTCTTCTTAAGTCGATGGCGGAGCTATCCAAAGTGTATATGGATGAGTTCTTGACAAAAGAAAATCTTGTTAAATGTCGTTTAATAGTGTATGCAGGTAGGGACTTACTTTCGTGTCTACGATTTAGCTTAACTTGTAACTATGATAGCTAACTTGCTTGAAATTCCCCTTGCGAGAGAAAATCCGATGGAGGGCGAGGACTGAGCTACGTTAAGGGCCTTTTGGCCTCTTTTGAAGGTGAAGTTCATCCGCCTTTGCCTCATTTGGCGGAAGAAGAAGGAGGCGGTGTCTAGCTTAGCGGTGATACCTCCAAGGAGGAAAAGAGGAAGAGGAAGAGAAAAGAAGTTGACTCTTCCAAGAAGGGGTCAAAAGCGACCTTAATCACGGGGTCCTCACGGGAGAAGAGAACAAAGAGAAAGAATTCCGAGGGCGCATAGGGTCCGGAATTGTAGGAGAACAAGCGGAGGTGCCTCAGGAGAAGTGCAATGCGGAAGAAGTCCGCCCGGCCTTGTCTCCAATTTCCGAAGGTCCTTCTTCCAGTCGGCCAGAGGATATCCTTCTTATGGAGGTGAGAATCTCGATGTATACATTTTCTATGGGCATGCTTCGTTCAGAATCTTGAACCCAGGGTCTATTTTACAGGCGGAGGCAGGAGAAGCGGCTCTCTTGGACAAATTAAGGGTGGCGGACTCGGTTTTAAGGGGATCGGCACCTCAAGGGAAGGAGGTGCCCTCCGAAGATGTCCCCTTTCGGGATGTCGTTACTACAAAGACTGTTTTGATGGCCATGAGACCCGAACAGCTCTCGTCTAAACTTCATAGAGCTGGAAGGGAAGAAGCCACCTCTCAATTATTCCGTTCGGTCATGTTGGTAAGAGCTATTCTTATTTTACCTTCTAGTTCTTTCTAGTTCGGTGTTAACGTCGATGATTTATCTATTATTTTGTAGGCTGCGCACTGGGCGGATCGAGTTGGTAATCTTTGCCAAGAAGATTTGGCAAAGATGGAAACGAGCAAGGCAGACATCGCCCAGTTAAGCTCTAGGGTGGTGGCCTTAGAAGAAAAGGAGAAAGAAACGACTTGAAATTTGTCCGGGCCCTTGGCGAGATAAAGCGGCTGGTACACCGGTAGCTACTATGGAAAAGGAGAAGAACGATCTAGCGGCCCAGTTATCTATTTCCAAGGGTTCTCTTCTTACTGCTGAGGAGAATATCAAACAGTTACAAAATGAATCCAGCAGTTTGAAGAAGGAACTTAAATCTACTCAGGATGAGCGAGCTGCAGCTCAATGGGACCTAAAGATGAAGGCTGCTGAGTTTGCCGCCGTTCAAGCTGAGTTGGCGGAAGTAAAGGGGGAGCCTTGACACACTCAAGGAAGACTTAGCTTCCAGCTTGAAAGCTCCTAAATCCGACTTCGCAAGAAATTAAGGATTTAATAGAGCGGCCGGATAAACTAGAGAAGGAGGTTGCGGCTTAGAGGCGAAAGCTAAAGAAGGCGCCACCATTATATATTAGGTGAGTGCGTGTGGTGGGTCACCATGTTCCTCCGTGGAAGTTACTGTCTATGGGGCTTCTTTGGGGTTTTAAAGACTTACATGGAACTAAAGAGCAACAACTTACTAAGGCCCAGGAGGCTTCTACTCCCGCCCCTGAGCCTTCAACTCAAGTTCCTTTAGAAGTAATTTGGTTGCCCAGGGTCCTAGTTCTTAGGGATATTTTAGCATTTTGTGAAGCTGTTCTTGTAAATCTTTAGTCATTTTGGAATGTATCTTCTATTCATATGAATGAAATGCAAATCTTTATTTTGGTGAAGATTTATTCCCTAGTAATGGTTGTTCTAACCATGCAAGAAAGAAGTGTTTGTGAAGTCCTTCGTAAAGTCTTTCCTTCTTCATTTGGCTGGTAAGATAAGCTTTATAACGGGTTCTTCTCTAGTCCGATCATGGGACTTTAAGTTGTTGAGTAAGGTACTCGTCTTTATAAATGAGATTGTTGCCTCATATTTCGATCGGGATCTTGTCCCTTGTTTTTGGATGAGAGTTGTCATTTTATCCTTGTACGATAATTCCGACTCATCCTTTAGGAATGAGAATTTCACCGCATTTTTGTAGAATGAGAATTTCACTGCATTTTTGTAGAATAGGAAAGACTTGACCCTTTATTCCATGAGACATTTAAGAGACTTCCACAGTTTTTACTGATAGTAGCGTTGTAGGTGCTCGACATGAAATGGGCGTTTGAGTGTTTTTCCTTCCATATTTACTAGATAGTAAGTGCCTGCTCGGACAATTCTCTGAATGACATAAGGGCCTTCCCAGTTAGGAGTTAGCTTCCCCGTTCGGCTTTTATTTCATTGGAATTCATTTTCTCTCAGGACCAGATCACCGATTTGGAAGAAGCCTCTTTTCACCCTTGTGTCATAGAACCTTTTCACTCTTTGGCGATAGATAGCCGCCTTTGTTTCCGCCGCTATTCTTCGTTCTTCGAGTAGATCAAGTTCCGCTCGGAGATTTTTCTCATTTTCCTCTAACGAGAAAGTCTGTTGTGTTCGCAAGGTAGGCATTCCTATTTCTGCGGGAATGACGGCTTCGGCTCTGTAAGTAAGAGAGAATGGGCTTTCCCACATGGGGAGTTCTTGCAATTGTCCTGTAGGCCCAAAGGGCGCTCGGAATTTCTTCCACCCAATTAGTTCCGTTTTTGGACACCCGGGTTTTCAGAGTTTGGAGCAAGGTACGGTTTGTCACCTCTACCTAGCCATTGGTTTGAGGATGTGTTATAGAAGTTAATCTGGATTCAATTCCGAGTTCGGAACAAAAGTTTTTGAAAGCCTTGTTATCAAATTGACGCCCATTGTCAGAAATGAAGGCGATCGGAATTCCGAATCGACAGATAACCGTTCGCCATAAGAATCCTTGACACGTTTTTTCCGTGATCTTGGCCAAGGGCTCGACCTCTACCCATTTGGTGAAGTAGTCTATAGCGACTATTAGAAATTTCATTTGTCGAGTTGAAGTAGGAAATGGCCCTAGAAGATCAACCCCCTAGATAGCAAATGGTCGAGGGCTGATAATTGGTGTAAGCAGCGTAGGCGGTCGTCTTTGGATCTTGGAATGCCGTTGGTAGGCGTCACACTTACGGGCGAATGCCACTGCATCTTGAGTTAATGTTGGCCAATAATAGCCTTGTCGCAGGACTTTGTAACTCAAGGCTTTGCCTCCTATATGGCCTCCTCCGATACCCTCGTGAATCTCTTGCAGAATATAGTTGGCTTCTTTGGGACGTACGCATCGTAAGAAGGGTTGTGTATAGGACCTTTTGTATAGGTTTTCGCCAATAATGGTGTCTTGGCGGATCTATCTGAAATCCGTGCGGCTTCCGTTTTGTTGGATGGTGGAGGTCCACCTTGCGGTAGTTTCTAATGGGATCAATCCAACTTCGTCTCTTCCGCCAGTATTTTGCACTTCCTCTTGAGCCTTTCAATAGTCCTTGTAGGAAGATGCGTAGGTTAAAGAGGATTCCGTATTTCCGTTGGATGTCATGGCCCTTTTAGATAAGGCGTCTGCTTCTTCATTTTGTGCTCGACCGATTTTTTCAATCTGGAAGTGAACGAAGTATGAAACTATCTTCTTTACCACAGCTTGGTACTTAACCATGTTTTCCTTTTTTACTTGGCGCCCAAGGTGTGGTTTCACGACCAAGCGTGAGTCGGAATATACATGCAGATTCTGAATTTCAGTCCCACGGCCAAGTGTAATCCTGTGATTAGGGCTTCGTATTGACCTCATTATTCGATTTGCTCGAATTGGAACTTGAGTACCGTTGCAATCTTCCACTTAGAGGGAGAATAAAGGAGCGAAACCGGCTCGACTTTCTTCCGTATTTGATCCATCGACATATAGGAGCCATGGGATCTTTGGGGTTTTCTTACGGATTTCTTTGATGGGATCTCATCTCCACCTGTGGGCATGGTTAACTCTGCTATAAAGTCCGCTAGCACTTGAGCCTTGATGGCTGTTCGGGGTTTACAAGTGAGATCGAACTCACCCAATTCTATTACCCACTTGGCTAGACGTCTGGAATTTTCATGTTTATAGAGAACTTGCCTTAGTGGTTGATCGGTTAGCACAGTGACTCTGTGAGCTTGGAAATAGGGCCTCAATCTTCGTGCGGATGTGATGAGGGCGAAAGCCAACTTTTCAAGTGGCAGATACCTTGACTCTGCGTCGTTAAGGATTTTACTGGTGTAATAAACTGGTTTCTAAACTCCCTTGTCTTCTCTTAAAGAGCAGTGGCCGCCTTTCGAGGCGTGGCCGGTAGATGTATAGCTCTTCCCTACTGCGGCTTAGCTAATATTTGAGGTGATCGGAGATAATCTTTAAGTCCTTGAAAGGCTTTCTCACATTCTTACATCCACTCCATTTTGGCGCTTTTAGTAAGGCTTGAAAAAGTGGGAGGTTCTTCTCATGACTTTAGAAATGAACCTTCCCGAGCCGCTAAGGCGTCCGATTAAGTCGCTATATTTCTTGAAGAGTTTTGGGTGACCCCATATCAAGAATGGCTCGATTTTTCTGATTTGCCTCTATCCCTCTTTGTGTCAATACAAACCCCAGAAATTTCCCTGAGCGGACACCGAAAGAACACTTATTCGGATTTAAACGCATGTTGTAAGTCCGAAGGGATAGAAAGGCCTCTTGTAAATCCGGTAGATGTTCGTCGGCTTTTTGGCTTTTTACCAAAATATCATCCACGTAAGCTTCAACGTTTCTGCCGATTGTTCTTTGAAGACTGTATTTATAAGTCTCTGGAAGGTGGCTCTTGCGTTCTTTAATCCGAACGGCATTACTTTATAGCAATAAGTCCCAGTGCTTGTAATGAAGGATGTTTTTTCCTCGTCTTTTTCGGCCATTCGGATTTGATTGTAGCCTGAGAAGGCGTCTAGAAAACTCAACATCTCATGCCCCGTCGTATAATCAACTAAACCATCGATGGAAGGAAGGGGGAACGAATCCTTTGGACAAGCTTTGTTTAGGTCCGTAAAATCTACGCACATTCTCCATTTTCCGGACGGCTTTTTTACAAGAACCACATTAGTTAGCCAGTCGGGATAGTTCACCTCTCGGATAAATCCAGCCTTGAAGAGGGTTGATACTTCTTCTTCTGCGGCCTTCTGTCTTTCTGGTGCCGAATTTCTCCTTTTATGTTTGATAGACTTGAATGATTGATCTATGTTGAGGCGGTGTTCGATGACGTTGCGTTTTACACCTGGCATATCTTCTGGTGACCAGGCGAAAAGGTCGGAATTTGTCCTTAGTACCACCATGAGATTTTCTCACTGTACTCTTGTTAAATTCGCGCCAATTCGCACCGTACGTTCCATCCTGGTTGTATCTAGAGGAACTGTAAGCAACTCTTCAACGGGTATTGGCCGGAATTCCTCTTCTTCCTGCTCGGATATTCTATTGACTAGCATGGCTTCCGAAACTTTTGTTTTGCCCCCGTTTACGACTTTTCCTTTAAGGGTTGCAATATAGCACTGTCGTGCTAAAGGTTGGTCTCCTCTTACTTCTCCGCTGCCACTTTCAGTGAGAAATTTTAAGAGAAGATGGTAGGTAGAAATTACGGCTTTCAAGGCGTTGAGGGTTGGCCTACCAAGAATAACGTTGTAGCTCGAAGCACAGCGTACAACTAGAAAGTTTGTCGTTACTGTTGATGATCTTGGCGATTTTCCTACCGTAACCGGCAAGGAGATCATTCCTTACGGTTTGTATAACTCCTCAGAAAAATCCTACTAAGGATGATTTTCACGGGAGCAAGTTATCCGCATCATATCTCATTCTCTCGAAAGCACTCCAAAAGAGAATGTCAACTGAACTTCCACTGTCTATCAGAACTCTCTTCATTTGGAAGCTGGAAACCATGATGGCAATGACTAGAGCATCATCATGGGGGTGGCGAACCCTGCTGACATCGTTATCATAAAAGATGATGGGAGTCATAGGTCGAGACCTCCTTTGAGGTGTTTCTGTTTCTTGCGCCACTCCTATCATTCGGGCGTAACTTTTCCGAGAGGCGGAACTTTCACCACCACAACCGGGTCCGCCACTAATGAACCCCACCATTTCTCCTTCTTCTTCTTCAGGTTGTGGAGAGTCAGGTTCCCCTTGAATCTCAAGGTTGATGTATTGCTCCAGTTGCCCTCTTCGAACGACATCTTCTATGGCGTTCATCAAATTCGTACATTTCTCCTTATCGTGTCCTTTAGATCGATGAAACTGACAATATCTCTTACTGTTCTTTTGCCGTTCGGGATTTCTTGCAGGCTCTGGCCATGTTAGGAGTTTTTGCTCTTTGATTTGCATAAGGATATGGCTTCTAGTTTGATTTAGTGGGGTATGGTGGTCATATCTGACGATTTTCTTTTCCTTTGAAGGTTCTCTAGGCTGTGGTGCATGCCGTTGAGGTCGTGTTGGGGTTTTCGGACCTCTATTTCCACCCTTACCGACCTGCGTGACTCTCCCTCCTTTCGTATGTCCGGAGGTCTTCTGTTGACATTTTGGTAGGTTTTTCCTCTTTGAATTTCCACCAGTTCGCGTCGGGCTTCTTCCTCCCAACCCGTGTAGATCTCATCGAAATTGATGTACTTTTGGGTATGGATCATAAGGGCGGGGATGGTCTTTGGTGGATCTAGGGTGAGGGAAAAACGAAAAGGGGATTCTAGCAGTCCTTCCATTAAAAAGGTCACAGCCATTCACGGAAAGAGGTCCATAGCGTTAATTTGTCTCGCCTATGTAACAATTTAAATAGGCACGGGCGTTTCCCCTCTACATTTGCTTAACGCTTGAAGGGGTAGATGGGGTCTTCTTTTGTTTTGAGTAATTTGCAAAGTAAGCTAGGAAGCGATCTGCTAGAATTTGAAAAGAATGAACTGTGCTAGAAGGAAGATCGACAAACCAGTCTTGCGCTTTTCCCTCTAAGGTGGAGGGAAAAGCTCGGCATATCTGGCGTCGGTAATTCTGTGAGAAGCATCTTGATCGGAAAGACTTGGTGGCAGAGGCGGATCGGTTACGCCTTCATATGCAACCATAACAAGGGGTGCGAAATTACTCGGGAACTTGCTATTCCAATATTTCCTTGATAAAGGTGAACACATCTTTGAGAGCGTGCGTTCGGACTTCTTGTTTCCTCATGAGGATCACATTCTTTGTGTTCTTACATGCGGCCATTGGAATAGATGGGCTATTCCGTTTCGGTCCTTGTCCGCTCGCTCTCGCTTCTTTGTTGATTCTTGTGGCAGCTTGCTCTCGACGTCGAACAGAGGGGGGTTCCGAGCTAGCAGAGAAAGCGGTTCTCTCTCTTCTGTCTCCCTGAGTGCGAGTCCTTGTCCTCCCTCTGCTTTCGGAATTGGTTGGTGGGATTGTTGGCATACTTGGCGGAATTTGTGTGGGAGGAACTGGCGGATGAGCTAAAGCATGAAACGACTTGAGTTAAGCATTTCCAAGCTAGCTGGCATGCGTTGAGGTAAAACTCCGGAATGGGTTCTTGAGTGGGACGGGAGGATTTTCCGATGGAGGTAAGATCAGCGGATTATTCAACGGAATCTCCTCATGCCTTCGGACTTCTCCAGGTTCTTCAAAGTTACTTGGTGCTACTTGTTCTTGAATCCGTTTTGACCTTCTGGTAGTAATTATTTGGCTTTTTGTAAGGGTCCCCACGGACGGCGCCAAACTGTTGATGCCAAAAACTGGTCCACCTCACACCTTGGCTGCTGTCGCCTCGTGATCTGGCCTCAGCCTTCGACAAATGGTTAAAATTTATAGTTGGTGTGGACGCTTACTTCTGCTTATGAACAGGGAACGAAGGGAACATCCTGGAAGTCCGATCGGAATTACCCATTGACGAACCTGTAAAAAAGGAGAGGGCAGTGATCGGAATTGGGCCTTTCTGCCGGGTTTTAACTCCGATGCTTAAGTCAGAAAACTTGAGTCAGGGGTCTTAAATTAGACAGTTCTTTTGTATCTTGAGGTTTTCTCTCTCTCTCTCCCCTTTCTTCCACTACCGTTCTCCTTTTATAGCACCCTAGAGGCGGTTTAGGAAAGGCGGTGGGTTAAAATATCTCCTAAGGCTGTAGGAAAATATCTACTGCCTAATGTGTAGGTGCCACGTGGGTAAAAATAGAGTAAATATCTGCCTACTGTAGTGAGTGGATAAGGCCTACCCACTGTAGAGGTGTTAGATATTTATTCCTCTTTTTCCACCTCACGCCTTGTATAAGAGGGTTGCTATAATTCCGATGGACTTGTTCGTAAGATTGAATCCTCATGATATTTCTTGAGAGCGGAATTGTGCAAATATTGCCATGTGGCCAAAGAAACACGGTCCTGTGTGTGACAGGTGGTCTTTTAGGTCAATGACACGTGTCTTACCAAATATATCCGTAACAATATATATATATATATATATATATATATATATATATATATATATATATATATATATATATAACATGGCTTTCTTTGAAAAAAAAAATTTGACTTAAATTTGGGGGGCCATGGCCAATAAAACATCAATATTTGTTTGTTTATTAAGTTGTTAAAATGGGGTATAACATCAAAAATTTTTAATTATATAACATGGCTATATAATTAAAAAAAATTTGACTTAAATTGGGGGGGGGCCTGCTGGCCCCCCCTCCGTCCGCCACTGTTCGGGTATCATCAGGTGCGGATCCGGGGCGAGGATATCCCGAAGAGTGCCTTTCGTACGAGGTATGGGCACTAGAAGTTCCTAGTGATGCCGTTTGGGCTTACCAATGCCCCAGCAGTGTTCATGGATTTGATGAACCGGGTATTCAGACGATACTTGGATCGGTTCGTAGTCGTTTTTATCGACGACATCCTAATCTACTCCAAGAGCAAGAAGTTGCATGCGAAGCACTTGAGCCTAGTATTGGAGGCCCTGAGAGATCAGGAGTTGTATGCCAAATTTTCCAAGTGTGACTTCTGGTTGAACAGTGTTGCTTTCTTGGGGCACGTCATCAGTGGAGATGGAGTTTCTGTGGACCCTAAGAAGATTGAAGCGGTAGTAGATTGGAGTAGACCGAGCACCGTCAGAGAGATCAGGAGCTTTCTGGGGTTAGCTGGCTACTACAGGAGATTTGTAGAGGGGTTTTCGCGTCTGGCACTACCCATGACCAGGCTGACCCGGAAGGGTACTCCTTTCATCTGGACGGAGGACTACGAGCAGAGTTTCATGGAACTGAAGAGTCGATTGGTGTCTGCACCTGTCCTGGCCCTACCAGAGAGTGGGCGCGGGTACGTGATCTATAGTGATGCATGCAAGATGGGCCTGGGGTGCGTACTCATGCAGAATGGGCGAGTCATTGTCTATGCTTCAAGACAACTGAAGTCACATGAGGAGAACTACCCCACACATGACTTGGAATTGGCAGCTGTAGTCTTTGCCTTGAAGATTTGGCGCCACTTTCTCTACGGTGAGCCATGTGAAGTGTATACAGACCATAAAAGTCTAAAATACATATTCACACAGAAAGAGCTGAACATGAGGCAGAGACGCTGGTTGGAACTGATTAAGGATTATGACCTCAGCATCCACTATCACCCGGGCAAGCCTAATGTGGTGGCCGATGCATTGAGTAGAAAGGTCAACTATAGGGCAGCTGCAAATCTCACTGAACAAGTAAACCTTCTAGAAGAAATGAAGAGACTGGAGCTGGAAGTAATCGAGCCGAGCTCGGAGGTGAGCATGGCTAGCTTGTGTATCCGACCCAATCTATTGGAGAGGATCAAGGTAGTCCAGCTACAGGATCCGGAACTATTGAAGCACTGGGTGAAGATCCAACGGGGCATACAAACTGAATTACAGGTGCATGAGGATAGTACCTTGAGAAGAGGAGATCGTGTCTGTGTGCCCGACGTCCCCGAGCTTAAGAGGGACATTTTAGAGGAAGCCCATTACTCTAGCTATACTATCCACCCTGGAGGCACGAAGATGTACAGGGGACTAAAGACTACCTTCTGGTGGGTCGATATGAAGCGGGAGATAGCCGAGTTTGTGGCCCATTGCCTTACCTACCAACGGCTGAAGGCAGAGCATCAGAAGCCGGCTGGACAACTACAACCCCTACCTATATCAGAGTGGAAGTGGGAACATATAGCGATGGATTTCGTGAGAGGCTTACCTCGTTCCAAAAAGGGGAATGAAGCCATTTGGGTGATCGTTGACCGACTGACCAAGTCGGCACATTTCCTGGCATTGAGACGTAAGATGAGCCTGGCGCGACTAGCCCAGTTATACATGGACAAGATTGTTTGTCTACATGGTATACCGGTAACGATCATATCCGATCGAGACCCTAGATTCGTCTCGGAATTCTGGGAGAGTCTACATGCAACTCTGGGCACTCGATTGACCTTTAGCACTGCCTTTCATCCTCAGACGGATGGTCAATCGGAGAGGACAATCCAGATATTAGAAGACATGCTGAGAGCATGAACTCTCAACTTCAGTGGTTCATGGGATGAATACCTGGCTAAGGCAGAGTTCGCCTATAACAACAGCTACCAGGCGAGCATCCAGATGGCGCCCTATGAGGCTCTGTATGGGCGACCTTGTCGATCTCCTATATTTTGGAACGATGTGGGAGACCGTAAGTTTGAAGGACCTGAAGAAGTACAGAAAGCTAAAGAACAAGTAAAGCTCATCAGAGAAAGGCTGAGGATAGCTCAGAACCGACAGAAGAGCTATGCTGATAAGAAACGCTCTGCAGTGGAATTCCAAGTGGGCGACAAAGTGCTTCTGAAGGTATCACCTATGAAGGGTGTATTGAGATTCGGAAAGCGCGGGAAGCTTAGCCTGCGTTACATTGGACCCTTCGAGATACTAGAGCGGGTTGGAACAGTAGCATATCGGTTGGCCATGCCTCCCGATTTGGCCCAAGTCTATAATGTCTTCCACGTATCCATGTTGAGGAAGTGTTTGACCGACCCAACCAAGATTATAGAATATGAACCAGTAGAACTCCAACAAGATCTATCTTATGAGGAGTGGCCGGTGGAGATACTTGACTACAAGGAGCAACGACTGAGGAACCGAACTATTCCCTTGGTCAAGGTAAGATGGAATAACCACACTGGTGGTGAAGCTACTTGGGAGAGCGAAGCTGATATGAAAAAGTGCTACCCTGACTTGTTTAAATGAGCTTGTGTGAGTTTAGGGACTAAACTCCTATAAGGGGGGGAGATTGTAAAACCCGCCCTAAAATAAATAAAGATTTCATTTTCCCGGAATTCTTAAATGGGAAGTCAATATGGTGAGCAGTGAAGTTTTGGGAAAAATCACATGTCTGAATGATCCAGATTAATTAAACGTTAATTAATCGAGATACATAAGTTGTTAACTAATCCAGATTAATTATATGTTAATTAATTCGAATTAATTATCCAGAAGAGAAAATAAACAAATATTCAAATCCCGGGAAAAATGGATCTGGTCGGGGACTGAGACGGCCCCGTGATGCCACAGTATGCCCGTGACGAAGGATTTGACCGAAAGTCGATATTCTCGGATCCGGTCTGAAGAGAGACAACCCCGTGACATCACAGTGTACCCGTGCCACCGGGACCATTGACTCGAGATTCGTGGATCTGGGTCGGGCCCGCGGACGAGGGAATCATGACAGTGGACACCGACAAGAAATAATTTACTCACCCGTGAATGAACAGTAAACTGGTGAATAAAGAAACCAATCAAGGGCCTAGTTGAAAAAGGGGATGCATGATACCAGTGGAAAGACAAAGGGAGAAAAAAGACAAGGGTTTGAGTTCCTTAAATTTCGGATCTGGTCGAGACGAAACAACAAATAATTTAATGGGACATTGGATTCCATACATTATAATAATAGGGATAAGTTGACAGCCCACAACACTTCAATGAATTGCTTATTCATGAATGTTGAAAGAGGTCTCAGGATTTGGTGAAAAGCGAACTTCACTTGCTGGCCATCCTCTCCTTCTTCTTTCCGTTGAGATCCTGGTCGTGGTCGACGACCGGTGAAGCTCCTGCGAGGGCCTAGATTTAACATCCTTCACCTTTCTCCCTGTACACCCACGACCCGCGCGCGCCGCAGTGTTTGCGGCGCTGCCGCCGCGCTCGGCCCGGCGCTGCGCTGGCGTGTCTTCCCTTCACCGCCGCCCGGCGAGCTCCGCCACCCTCTCCACACGCTGCCAGCGCAGACGAACTCAGATCTAACCAGCCCTCGTCGACGTCGGTCGCTCGCGACTGCCTCTCCCCGCGCCGACACCTGCGCCAACCTATCTCCGGCCGTGCTGCTCCGATCTGCCGTTCTTGTCGCCCGAGCCCCCCGCCGGACTCCGCCTCACTTCGCCCGGTACCCTCATAGCCGGATCTGAGCGCGCGCGCCCTGTATGCAACCAGCCTGAGCGCTTGCACGCTCAACTCCGGCCAGGTCCGGTGTCTCCCTCCGCCAGATCAGCCCGGCCGTCCCTGTTCTGGTCACCTCCAGCCAGCCGCCTGCTCCCTGCTCACTTCTGTCCGGTTACCTTGCCTTCTCCGAAGAGACCTGAGCACCAGCCTCTCCCTCGATGCTGGCGAGCCCTAGTTGCTGATTGATTATTGGCAACCACAACCCGGATCGTGCTCCCTCCTCCGGCGACCACAATCCTTGCTGTGCGCCGGAAAGCAACCACATAACCCTTGTGAGTATCTCGGGGCTGATTGGAGACCAAATTGTGTGGATATTAACTGAATTAATAGAGCTGTGAAATGATTATATATTGTTGCCATGTGTTCATGTATGCGATTACATTGTTATGGATGTATGTTTGTATAATTTCGGGGCCCGATAAATAGGGGAGATGCTGCAGAAATTTACTTAGAATACATACATCTTAATTACATGATTAATGGCCTTCAAGCATGTTTAAAGTTAGAGAACCACAATTGGACAAGTTAATCTCCATGATAGAGATAATTGAGGGGTTTATGATTTATCGTATTTCATATTTAGATAGGGAATGCTTAAGCATAGAAACACTAAGATTTACTATACATTTACTAGATCCCGATTTGGACGCGTGAGACGCGATGGGGATCAGAGATTTTGCTTTCTAGCCAGGTAGGCTCTCGCACGGGGGTTTGTGAGTATTCCTTCCTCCTACCTTGCTTTGATTTTGTACTCTTATTTCCTCGAGAGGTTCCCAATACATATTTGAGATGGGTTTCCTCATATGTATCGGTTTTACATCTCGAGGAGATTGTTGCTTACATGTTTTTCTTATGCGTATTTGAGTAGAGTTTACTCCTTAGATACGTATTGATTTCCGATCTCAATGAGGTCACTGTTCATTATATATTCAAGATGTTGCTGCCTTGGATATATATATATATATATATATATATATATGTGTGTGTGTGTGTGTGTGTGTGTGTGTGTGTGTGTGTGTGTGTGTGTGTGTTGTTAGGTATTTGTACTAGCAATCTCTTACTTTCAGGCATGATACATCGGACGGATGCCCTGACAGAGGGCGCATAATATATGGCCACTAGGCCCCGGCAGAGGGTGTATAATATCTGGCCACGAGCACTTGATGCTCCATCGGATGGATGCCCTGGCAGAGGGCGTATAATATCTGGCCACCTGGCTCAGTCAGAGAGCGGCATTTTCTGGCCATGTGCACATGATTATTATAGCGCTATCCGGCTTAGGCCGAAGACGATACTGATGGTGTCGTTGATGTCGTAGACATCTTAGTATCATAGATGCCAGAGATTGAGTACATCTGTGGATTTATCCACATTCTAGTTACTTGTTATTTGCTTGTGATGTTGTTGCACTTGCATATTGCTTTATTCTGTCTTTTGTTTATGGCTTCCGCCTCTTTTATTGTTTATGCGACCCTACTGGGCCTATTCTTTAGGCTCATGCACTTGACTTGTGTGTTTCTCAGGTTCAGACGAGGAGGAGTAGGGTCGAGCTTAGGCGGGGATATACTGAGTAGTTGACTCGGCTACTTGTATTTGTCTCGAGGTCTGTGTACCTCTTTTATCCTGTGTGGACTTGTATTTCGTATTCCTTTGTTGTATGGATTTCTAGGGATGACTGGACTAGATCCTAGTCTTGGGTTGTGTAAACCCGATATTGTACTTGTACGGAGTTGTATAAACTCCCTTCTTCTTCTATCTTATGATTCCGCTGTTATCATTATCTCTGAATACTTATTGTATAAGAGTTTCTAAGGCCTTGCGCCTGAATGGGGACTAGTCCCTGTTTGGGTGCGGCTGGTTGTCTACGTGCCTGGACCGTGGTTCGGGGCGTGACAGGCTTACATACCCAAGTTCTTGTCTAATGGAAATCGGCGTTCCAATTACCGTTTTACTCAAATCATGGAATTGCTTGTGCTCTGGAATAGCTACCCAGCGTTCCATAAACCGATTAGGGCTTACATATCCAATTTCTTGTCTAATAGGAATCGGCGTTCCAATTATCGTTTAACTCTAACCATGGAATTGCATGTACTCTGGAATAGCAACCCAACGTTCTACAAACCGATTAGGGCTTAATTTCTTGGTAATGGAAATCAGCGTTCCAATTACCGTTTGACTCCAACCATGGAATTCCCTGTTCTTTGGAATAGCTACCCGGCGTGCCACAGACCGATTAGGGCTTACATACCCAATTTCTCCTCTAGAATAGCTACTCGGAAATTCCACAAACCTATTAGGGCTTACATATCCAATTAACAATTGATCGGCGTTCTATAGACCGAATAATCCCCACCCTAGAGAATCTGTGTGTTACAGACTGATTAGGTCGAAATTTGTAATTTGTTGTCATCTCGAATAGCTAATCAGCATACGAAAGAATGAGTTGATCCAAATCAAGATACACAAGCAGGTTATCTAAATTTATTACAACTAAGTTTGACGACATAATAACTTAGAAAATCGAAATCCATAACTATAAATACGATATTTAAATATTTCATGAATGATTTCCAGCAAATCAAAAACTTGTATGTGAATACATCTTTTATGTTGTAAAATGTGCAAACAACATTCCCATTTCAAAAAAACATAACAACAGAAGAACTGTTTCATTCAGATGGTACAGAACAACATCAAGTTATATTCATAACTATAAATACGATATTTGGATATTTCACAGGATATTTCGTTGCGATTCACCCCTGGTAAAATCCATAACTATAAATACGATATTCTGGATGACAGGTCTATACTCCAGTTGTGCGTTGAGGCGATACTCAATAACATTGCGATTCACCCCTGGCATATCTTCTAGGGCCCATGCAAATGTCTTTGTTGCCCTACAGACAACACATCATTTCGTCCTGAGCTTTAATCGAGAGTTCAGAGCCGAGGTGTACTGTCTTCCCGGGGAGAGTTTCGCTTAACGAGACTTCCACCATATCTTCGACCGGTGTTGCTCATTCTTTAGGCTTCTTGGTTTCAAGTCACGCTTCGATGGCCATGGTTTCGACAATGATTCCCGTTAACTTTCCTTCGAGGAGTGTAACATAGTATTGTCATGCGACGGGTTGCTCAAACAAACACGCACCAAATTAGACATAAAACAACTTTCAAAAATACACATGCATAGAAAAACCGGGGAAACCTAAAATTCAAAGTGAATACAAAAAATTGAAATCAATCTAGCATTCGAGAACAATATATCAGTCAAATAAGTTTTTGAAACATGCCACCAATCTCAACTGACTCCAGACACAACAAATGTAACGCACCGAATTTTCTAAATATATGATCGGATGATTTCCAAATAAATATTCAGCTTCATTAGTTAGTAAAATGAATTTAATCATTTAAAACCTAAATATTTTTTAGAAAATCAGGAAACTAATGGGCTTAAAATCAACTTCAAAACTATTGGCCCCACGAGAAGGCCTTATAGGGCCAGACCACTTTTAATTGATATAGTATGGAGGCGGAAAGATAGCATAAGCACGGTTAATTAATTGGAAAACTTACTAAGTGTAAAGTAACCATGATTAATTAGAGGCACGCTGAGGGGGAAGAACCAGAAAAAGGTTCGAGTTCTGGTAAAAGTGGACCTGGTCGGGGATGGAGACAACCCCGTGATGCCATAGTAAGTCCGTGACATAAGATTGACTAAAGGCCAAAATTCGCGGATCTGGGTCGAAGATGAGGACAAGAGGAGTCAAATCAAATCATGGCGCATGTGGATGCATAGTGGTGAGATAGAATTATTGAGACTATTGTGGGTATGTGAATCCACAGCAAGTTGATAGAGATCAACTTGATTAACGCAACAGATATAAAGTAATGCCTATTATATAATTAAAGTAGAATACTTTAATTAAAGTATAGTCATGATTAAAATTGGGATGTGACAAAAGCTAAGGAAGAAGGCAATTGATTAAATAGTTTTAATAAGGGTTAAAGCCATTTTTGGTCCCTGAAAACAGGGCCAATGTTCATTTCCATCCTAAAAATTTAAACTTTGTTCAATACGGTCCACATCAGTATATACTGCCACTTATCACTCCACATCAGCAAAATAACGACCTAAACATAATAATAAAAAGATTATATGCATTTCATTGGTATTCCACATGATCGCCACGTCAGCAATAGGGACCAAAAATGCCGAAATACAGAATATATAGGGACCCAAAATGTCAAAATATGCAATACATAGGGACCATATTGAACAAATTTTGAATTTTGGGATGGACATGAACATTGGTTCCGTTTTCAGGGACCAAAATGGCTTTAACCCTTTTAATAACATATATATAAATATATATGTTCAGATGAAAACACAGGGTTGAAGTGAATTGAACTATCAATTGAAGTCTTCCAAGTCGTGCCCTTCTCCTCCATCTCCATCTGCCTCGATCTCTTAGATCTACCCGCGCCCTGCCAGCCCACCACGGACCTCCTACTGCTTCACCGCCACCTCGCCCCATCGCCTCCCTCACACTCGCCCAAGCAGCCCAAAGACAACCTCTAACCACGCCTTCCTCTCCTTCCCTTGCCCTGTGCGGCCTGCAGCCGTCGACTTCCTTCCTTCCCTGTTCGGCAAGCAGCTCTCGGTAAGATACGAGCAAATTCAGTCGCGCAACCAATGTTGGCGTGACCTCGAACCCGAGCCGGCTACCCCCTGTTTCCCGTTCTTTCTCCTTCTCCAGCGACCAGAAACCCTATCACATGCTGGCGAGCAGCCACACGACCCCTTGTGAGTATCTTTGGGGTTGATTAGAGACTAAATTGTTTGGATGTAGAGTTTATGGACTTATTTGGGGGTACACTTTGGAAAGAGATCATGTTATGAAATTGATTGGGTTTAAGGAGATAGAAAGGTTTTGACTGTGGATTATGAAGTAATGAGTTGTATGATTATTTGTATGGATGAATTGTGGTTAAACATGAATGTTTGTATTATTTTCGGAGCCCTATAAATAGAGGAGGTGTTGCCCAATTTTCGTGGGAAATTATAGGAGTAACTGCCTTATTAATTCATAGTATCATGCTTACATGCTTTCATGCTTTAGATGATGAGGGAATTTTGCTAAACACTCTTAGTTGAAAGCCGGCATGCTAACAAGTAAAAGCATGTTGTTGGTTACCGTATTTTATTCAAAAGCAATAGAACTAAGTTATGGAAAAAACGACTCTTGTATTATATAGTTCTCATTCTATTTCTAGGAAAAGGGAAAGGAACTGTAGAAGGACCAAGTAAACCTTGAGTAGCTAAGAAAGAGATGTGAGTGGACATTTCTGTACATTTGGCTTTAATGCATGTATTTATCGTTATTTGATTTACTCGTGTATTATATGAGTTTTATATCGATTTGTGGATGCCTATGGATTTTCATTGCCATATTAGACTAGTGATTTCATGGTTGTTATTGCTATGCTTTTGGAAATAGCATGATTAAATGTAAGTGAAACCTTAATTGGTAGAGTATGATTATTACATATATCGTAGGTTGCACCTTAGCTAGATGTATGCCACTGTTTCCGGTTATCAGGATCATGTACTGTATGCCTTTGTTCCTTTGATGGTAGTTGGAGTTCTTCCCGAGATATTCGAACTATGGGTGCATGCTTATACGATACGAGGCCTTAGTAAATATATGATTATGATATGCTTGTGATGATTGAGATTGCATGTTGTTTTATTCGGATTATCTGCTTTGCTTAGCATGCTTATTCTGATTGAAGATAAATATGCAGATTTTCATGTTTTTATATTTGATTATATACGTGTACTAGTATGCTAGTACAGGATTTCCGTGTATGGACATGTATGTATAATAACTATCCACATCTCACTGAGCTCTATAGCTCAGGCCCCTTTTTGGATGTTTTTGCTTTGTAGGATCTAGACAATGACTTCGACTGTTCGCTTAAGTCGAGAGCGAGGGATTGAGGTCTAGTAGTGGCTCTGGCGACCTAGCTTTATGTTGTGTCTTTATTGTTGTACTATGTACTTTCTATTATTGCTTCTGTTGTATTTAGGGCCCTAGTTGCCCAAAACTATTATGTGTTATACTCTTATATGACCTCGGTCATGTTTCGGCACCCTGTGTGTAACAAGTTATATTATATGTTTTTATGATTATATTATGAGTACTTCATTGTTAACTGCCTTGTGACAGTAACTGTTGTGTCTCATTCTTTCCTGACGATGACCTTTTTCAAGATCTTATGACGAAGCAGATTATTGGTAAAGGGCATGAATCAGGAGGGCTATACATTTTGGATACTCAAATACCTCGACCTATAGCATGTTCCAACACTATATCTCCTTTTGAAGTCCATTGTCAGTTAGGCCACCCATCTTTACCCTTGCTTAAGAAGTTATACCCTCAGTTTTAGAATGCATCATCCTTAGACTTTGAGTCATGTCAAATAGCTAAACACTATCGTTTGTCTTCTATTCCTAGAACTAATAAGAGGGTTAGTCATAGTTTTGAGATAGTTCATTCTGATGTTTGGGGACCATGTTCTTTCTTATCGAATGGATTTAGATATTTTGTCACATTTGTGGATGATTTTTCTCGTATGACTTGGCTTTATTTTATGAAATCTTGTGTTGAAATATTTTCACATTTTCAATCCTTTTGTGCTAACTTTTCAAACATATATGACCCAAAATGGGATCCTTCACCAATCATCTTGTGTTGATACTCCATCCCAAAATGGAGTGGTTGAAAGGAAAAACACACCTTCTAGAGACAGCTAGAGCTCTTATGTTACAAACCCATGTCCTTAAAAATTTTTGTGTTGATGCAGTGTCTATTGCATGTTTCTTGATAAATCGTATGCCATCTACTGTTTTACAAAATCGGATACCTTACCAGATTCTGTTTCCTAATAACTTTGTGTTTCCTATTGAGCCTCGTATATTTGGATATACTTGTTTTGTTCGTCATGTTCATCCACAGTTTTCTAAACTGGATCCTACATCATTGAGGTGTGTGTTATTGGGATACTCTCGTCTGCAAAAAGGGTATAGGTGTTTCTCTCCTCTCTTAAACAGGTACTTTGTATCAGCTGATGTCACTTTCCATAAACATAACCCTTTCTTTTGTGATTCTTCCTGACCTGAATCTTCAAAAGAGAATGATGAGACGTTAGTCTATCATAACTTCAGTCCAGAGCCTGCTCAAGAACTACCTCCACCATCATTACCACAGCCTCGTCCTCCTATCACTAATGTTTAAACTAGAAAACCTCATCCTCCTGATTCAAGTCCGGAATTGGTATCCACTTCTTTATCAGATCCTCCTCCTAATGACCTTGATCTGCCCATTGCTCTTCAAAAAGGTACACATCAATGCACCCATCCCATCTCTTCTTTTGTTACCTATAACCAGTTATCATCTGATTCAGTTGAAGTTCCACAATCAGTTCAGAAGGCCCTATCCCATTCTGGGTTGCGGGCAGCCATGTTTGATGAAATGAATGCATTAACTGAAAGTGGAACTTGGGTTCTGGTTGAGCTACCCCTGGGGTTTTTACTGTTAAGTTCCATTCTTATGGTTCTGTAGCTCGTCTCAAAGCTCAATTGGTGGCAAAAGGCTATGCTCAAACTTAAAGCATTAACTACTTGGATACTTTCTCTCCAGTAGCCAAGTTGACTTTTGTTTGCTTGTTCATTTCCATGGCTGTAACGAATAATTGGCTTCTGCACCAACTTAATATGAAAAATGCTTTTCTGCATGGTGATCTTTTAGAAGAGGTTTACATAGAGCAACCTCCTGGTTTTGTTTCTCAGGGGGAGTCTGGGAAAGTATATCGTCTTCATAAGTCATTGTACGAATTAAAGAAAAGTCCTCATGCTTGGTTTAGGAAATTTAGCCATGCAGTAGAGGGATTTGGGATGGAGAAGAGTAAAATTATCATATTGTATTCCATAAGCATTCTGCTGGTTGTTTATGTTGATGATATTGTTATCACTGAAGTGATGTGCAGGGAATTTCATTATTGAAATAGTTTCTTCAAAATAAGTTCAGCATTAAAGATTTGGGGTCTTTGAAAAAAATCTTAGGAATTGAGGTGTCAAGGAGCAAAAAAGGAATCTTTCTATCTCGACAGAAGTGTTTTTTAGATCTCTTAGCAAAAACTGGGAAGTTAGGAGCTATGCCATGCAATACTCCTATGCTTCTTAATCATCAACTTACCAAAGATTAATCAGGTTTGATAACATGATGCAATCAAAGAACCATTTGTAATTATTTTAACCATACTAAAGTATTGATGATAACTGAATACCTCAATAAGATTGAAACTAGGTCTGTTATGAAAGAGAATTTTGTTAACAGGCCTTCCAGGAAATTCATCGGTAATAGGTGCTTTAGAATTAAGATAAAAGACTCTTGGTAGTTTTATGGGAACTTTAAACATGCTTCCATCGGCAACAACCCAAGAAAAATAGCACACAGGTGTCAAGTATTGTGTAAATGGCCTCAAGAAATAAAGGAATAATTATGATAATAGAAGAGTATCAATGATCCACTTGTCGGTCAATCGTGTAATTCACCCACCACAGGTCCTCCGAGAGTATGGTCTTACACTTTGAGAAGTCGAATTGAGTGAGCTTGGTGCAAGTAGACCACACTCAAAAACAACCAAGTTTGATGGCTGGCGAGATGTGACTGGTATTATTATGGCATTAGTAGTAGTCGGATATTGCTGAAAAGCATTGCCTGGACACCTTAGAGGCGAGTTTCATAATGGACTTGTCGTCGACAAACTGTCGAACCCGCACAAGGAGAAAACAAGACTCCCTGGAGAATATGTCCATTTACTTGAGCAATCATCAAGTATCCTAAGTCAAAAGCACCGTCCACCGTAACCAAGTCATTGTCTCTATGTCAAGAACATCAACTTCACCGTAATATCGATCACCGCAATCACCCCAATAAACTAGAAGTTTGTTGCCAACGACAAGAGCGTGGGGTTGTCTTTGGCCACAGGTTGAAGGCCATTTACGATTGGGGAAGTCCATGTCATGCTTTTAAGATCTAATATATGGATATCATTTAAATAATTGGCCTCCCCTTCTCCACTACCGTCAATTATGACTAGTTTATCTTCACCTACTATAGTTGCAGTGTGGCTTTCGTGTAGAGAGGGTGGGATGCCCTTGTAATTGGGTTTCATCCATTCTTTTGCTTCAGATCTAACATGTGAAGATCATAAACTTTTCTACAACCATTTGTGCCACCAAATATTTTCATTTTGTGTCCAATATATGGAAACTATAATTTGTTAAATAAGGTATGCTATATGTAGAGAATAACAAATGGAGAAATAAGAGGAAACAATTTTGTGGCTAAATAAGGAAAAAAGTGTGAAAGGCAAAGCTGTCCATATTGACAATCCTCCTCAAATTGATGAATGTTGTTCAGCAAGCATCAATTTACTACAAGGAAGTAATGCCGATAACGAGATGACTGAGCGAAAATTCTGAGGTGTCGAGACGAGGTGCCAAGAGCTATCCGTGCCGAGCTATATAGAGGTGCCGAGAGCTTGGCAGAGCTGAGCTATACAGAGGTGCCGAGAGCTGGTCCAGACGAGCTATACCGAGGTACCGAGAGCTTGGCCGGTCTGAGCTCTACAAAGGTACTGAGATCTAGCCGAACCGAGCTATAACGAGGTACCGAGTAGCAGTTCTAGATGGAAAGACAACTATGTTGAAACATGGCAAGCAGATGTGATAACTGAAAGCGACGAGCATCATTATCCTCATGATAAACCGTCTTCATGTAAGCCCACATGGAGTGAACAGTGTGATGAGGCCATATCTTAGTGACAATATGAGGCTCCATGAAGCCAAGAAGCCAAGACATGATGTGGGCATCAAGCACAGCCAAAGAAGGAGAAGACCCACCAAGTCATCAAACAAAGGCTGCCGAAAACACCGAACCAAGCTACAAAATTCTGTGTCGAGAGACTTGTTCTGAGATGAGAAAAAAAATAGCATGTTGATCTTAGTGTATATATCAATAGCTTTGCCTTTCATACTTTGTTCCTTATTTAGCCACAAAATTTTTCCTCTTATTTTTCCATTTATTATTCTCTATAGATAGCATACCTTATTTAACAAATTATAGTTTCCATGTATAGGGCACAAAATTATAACATCCTGTGGCGCAAATGGCTCTAGAAAAGTTAATGATCTTCACATTTTAGATTTGAAGACGAAAGAATGGATGAAACCCAATTGCAAGTGCATCCCACCCTCTCCACGCGAAAGCCACACTCCAATTGTAGTAGGTGAAGATAAACTAGTCATATTTGGCGGTAATGGAGAAGGGGATGCCAATTATTTAACCCCAGTGGTAAATGGCGTTTAACCTGTGGCCAGAGATAGCCACACAGCTCTTGCCGTAGGCAACAAACTTCTAGTTTATGCGGGTGATTGCGGTGATCGATATTACGGTGAAGTTGATGTTCTTGACATAGAGACAATGACTTGGTTACGATGGACGGTGCTTTTGACTCTGGATACTTGATGATTGCTCAAGTAAATGGACATATTATCCGGGGAGTCTTGTTTTCTCCATGTGCGGGTTCGACAGTTTGTAGACCATAAGTCCATTATAAAAGCTCGCCTCTGGGTAGTCCCATCATTGCTTTTTATCAATATCCGACTGCTGCTAATGTCATAACAATACCAGTCGTACCTCACCAGCCATCAAACTTGGTTGTTTTCAAGTGTGGTCATTACTTACCATAAGCTTCACTCAATTCGAGTTCCCAAAGAGTTGCCAAGGTCTATAAATGATCTCTTGGGTGTTGTGCATACTCTCG
The DNA here is from genome assembly GCA_026586065.1 of Dioscorea zingiberensis. Taxonomy (NCBI): domain Eukaryota; kingdom Viridiplantae; phylum Streptophyta; class Magnoliopsida; order Dioscoreales; family Dioscoreaceae; genus Dioscorea; species Dioscorea zingiberensis. Next base: position 47,406,810 of record CM048822.1, on the reverse strand, counting down.
GAGGACCCGGAGTGGGTGAATTACACGATTGACAGACAAGTGGATCATAGATACTCTTCTATTATTGTGAAGCCCAGGGTATTTTTAGGAATTCATGTTATTAGGTTTTTAATTAATTTCGATATTTTGTTAGAGAATAAGGGAGAGTCTCCCAAGGATTTGTTCTATTTGAATTTTAGATGAAATAAAACTTTTTAGTTATTCTATATCTAGCATATTAATTTAAGTATTTCCAGATTAAAGATTAGAAAGATTTTAAAAGAATTTGATTAAAAGCCAAGTTGATAGACTTTAATACAAATGTATTTTCAAGTAAATTAATCAAAGTGGATAATTAGAGAAATTCCTCATGTTTAGAGCCTACCAGATTCTATTAAAGTGGGATTAAAAGTTAGATAAAGATTAATATATATATATATATATATATATATATATATATATATATATATATATATATATATATATGCTAAAGTTAATCTAATTTATGGATAATAATTAGATAAAGAGAGGAATTATGAATTTAAAAGAAGGATTTAAAATAATTAAATCTGTAATTTAGATAAATTGGGACCATTAAGGACTGATTTGTAATTTTGGAAAATATTGAGGATTTAAATAAAATTTTCCTTTCTCTCTGTGAGGAGGACTGACATGTAAATAATTAAATAGCAAGGGCTTATCTGCAAAAACACACATGAACTCATGCAAAGGGAAGTGTATTAGTGAATGACCAACGGCCAGGATCTGATGATCATAGGATTGATCCAATCATGAGGCTCAATCCAACGGTTCAATCTGTTCATAGAAATAACATAGGCATGAGACTATAGTGCTGGTTAATCTGATCCGTTCATCGCTGGGTACGGAACAAGTTCGAGGCGTGACGTTTTAATCCAACCGCTCGATATAAGTAAATCATAACCATCCATCTAGATGAATGTTGGATCTGAGGCGCGAAGAATGTAATCTAGCCGTTTGCCACAAGACCGTTTATCTGGACCTTCCGCTCGAATGAGACCTGATCGCGAGGCACCTCTCTGGTCGTCTTCACTTCGCCTCGCCGCCGGGTACCCCGCCGCGAGCTTATCTGATCTTCCAGATAACTGGAAACGAAAATTTAAAATGCGATAAAACCTTATCAAAACACAACTTGAATACAAATCATACTCGATCGCGAGCTCTATAAATAAAGAAGCCCTGCGAACCCTGAGAGTTATCTAAGAGCCAGCGCCACCACGACCACCAGAGAAACAGAGAAACAAAAAGAAGGCAAGGAGCACTGGTAGGCCTCCGTTCGCTAGGGATCAACCACCAGTTGGCCACAGACACCTCCAGAGGAGCAGAGAAAAGGGAAGGAGCGCACCGGTGTACAGTAAGCTCGACGGTCGACGGTCGCAGGTAAGCCTCCCTCCTTTGTCAATCGTTCATCAGTAGTTTTATGTACACGTAGAATAATTTAGAGATTGAGAGGGAAGGGATGGGAGCTATGCTCACTGCCTTCTGTCGCGACGCCGAGAGCCAGGGATAGATGCTCCGGCGATGGAAAGAGGATTCCGTGGGTTCTCGGCCCAGGAAAAACCTCACGGCCTCCGGTCATCCTCAGACAACAGGGACTTTAAGAGAAACCCTACCTGGTCACGCCGTCCGCCGCCTGAGATCGCCACATCTCCTCTCTCTTCCGGCACGGTCTGACGAGAGGTTGAAGACGAGCCTGATGGTTGAATCGAACCAGTTAACCAAGAAAAATAAAAAGGGTTGGGTTTGGTCAATTAAAACAGTAAAGCATGGGTCCGATTTAGTTGAGAATAGGTTCAACCAATTAATCAAAGTAAGTTGGGTTCGATCAATTTATAACTGGTGAGTCAGTTTGGAATGGGTCTGGGTTCCTTTCAACGAATTGGTCAAGTCAAATAAGTTAAGTCAATCAATCTAAAGGGGTCTGGTTCAATCTGGAGATTTGGGTTCAATCAAGTACAGTTTAATCAAACAAGCCCTAGTGGGTTGAGTCCAGATTTTGTATTGGGCTCAGCCAAGATGAAAATAAAAATAAAAGTATAAAAGTAGGAGATGGGAGTTGAACCCACAACCTCACCAACAATATAGAACCTTCTAACCATTGGGCTATGATGAGTTGCTTGCTGAAATATGAAAGTCTATTAAATTAGGAACTCAACAAAGGCCCAACCAGGGCCCAATAGAAAATAGATCATATGTATTAAGAATTAAAAGTTGATTATCATCGCTTACGTGAAACCGATTACCAGATATTTGCGTGGGACGTAGGGATACTTCGAAAAGAACTCGGTTTCCCGGATAGACATCCATTAAAGGTAAGTTACCTTTGCCTAGTTTCCACCCATCCTCAGGTTTCTTGTTTTATTGTTGCTATTTCTTTTAGCGTGTTTATCGTCTATCTGTTATTGGAATGTGTCCACATACCTATTGTTTGTTTCCTTCTTTGTATGTGCATGATTGATGTGCTTTCAATATCTGTTGTTTGAATTGTTTGTTGGGCACACCACCCTGTGACCGACATTTGACCATAGGCCATGGTCTTATGTACTATCCAGGTAAGTGTGCACTAGGTGAGTTCTTATTTTGCCGGTTCAGTGGAGCAGATGCTCAAGTGGAGGGCTCAGGGCTGTGGACACCCTGACGTTCTGATAGTTCCTTGCCAGGGGAAGGATACCTTGGTAGTCCAACCTGTCAGTGGGATGATACACTGACTGTGTTAACACGTACGAGAGACAGAGGTCTATTCCAGATGAAGCTGGGTGCTGACCGGAGAAGTGTGTTGAGCCGGAAGGCTATTTTCCTAATCTAGGAGTTCCTTTTGTTTTCTAGTTTCCTAGATTCTTGTTTGTGCGGGGCATGGCCCCAGTTGTGTGATTTGATGACTGTTGAGTTTTGATATGCGTTTATCCGTTTAATGTTTTCATTTCGTTATGATCCCTGCTGGGAATTTAATGAGCTTTCCTTTCGAAAGCTCACTCCACTTTTTTTTTCCTCTCTTTCAGGATTGAGGGATTAGCTGAGTTGGTTTCAGAAGCGTCAGGACATAGCTTGCCGAGGTTGGAAGAATTCAACTAGTGCTGACATGTAGGACCCCTGTAGGATGTATAGGTTATGTTTTTATTTCCGTTGTAACTCTGATAAATAGATTCTGATTTATTTATTATATTTTGTTATCTATTTCTAAATTACTTAGGCCTTGTATCCGACCGGGGCCCGTCTCCACTTGGATACGGTCGGTCTGTGCACGTGCCTGAGGTCCCGGGATTCGGGTCGGGGCGTGACAATTATCATAATTGTTCCTTTATTTATTAAGGCCATTTACACAATACTTGACACCAGGTTTGCGTGCTTGCAAAGATTTGTATTATATGTACCATAAGAAATTTGAGTTTAAGTAATCATCTTTGTGAATAATAGAAGACATGCAGTTGCTACCTGCCAGTGTGCCTGAAGAAGGGTCATCTCATATTTTTTGAAGATGGTAAGAAGCCCATTATTATCTTGAGCATGTCTACAACTTAATCTAGGACTGGCCGATTTAATGGTCATATCAGATTGACGTGTTTGCTTAAAGCCACCTATCATGAAAATGAATGAACTCTGTAAGGGATCAATCCAAAGACAAATATAGCAAAGAATAAATAATAAACAACACTTACTTACGCCTCTTTCTTTCTTCAAGATTGGCTCTCAATTTCTTCTTCTTAGCTTCAAGCCAACCTTGATAATCAACTTTTCTGTCAATGAATTTACTAGGTGTCCTATTTTAACTCAGTGAAATAGGAGATCTGTGCAACCTATTCATAGTTGCATTCTCTTGCTAGTCTTCTCGAATAATCCCATCTCTTTCACAAGATGGTTTGCTTGAATAGTTTTCTCTATTAATCTTATAGCTGTGGATTATGGGCAGTCTTCTGACTATGGAAGTAGTCCCTCCATTAATGGCATCTTCCAAATCTTGGACATGCAACTCTTGCATAGCCTCATCTTTGCTAATTGGAGTAAAGACATCAATTAGTTTGAGTTGCCAAAAACGATCCTCCTTCTTGTGAACCTTTCTGTGAAGCCAATCAGGATGAACCACTCTTGGAACTAGGTTAGAAACCTGATAGTACATGGCATTGGTATTAGAAGTAATGTATGTGTGCATGCATTCACAAACACAATGCTCTGAACCTTGAGAAAATTTCACAGCTCACATCTTCTGCATTGTAGCAGGAATGGTAATGATCTTTTGAATAGCTAAACTTAAACGGTTCTTGTAATAGGACCAATCAACAATGAACCGGATTCCAACCTCAAATGAAATTTTGAACCACTTACGAAGATAAAACGTTGTAATTTCTAGAGAAAGAGAAATAATAGACTGAATATTATCATCAACATTATATTTCATCATCTTCGAGATGAGAAAAAACCAATGCATGATCAATGTCTTGATGATTAAATAAAACACTGTATACCTGAATCAGTTTCAAAAATTGCAACAGGGATACCACGCTCGCTCACAGGAGTACCTTGGAGTATTAGCGACACATTAGGTCAAAGGATCAAGAAAAATGGCAAATTCAAGAATGTTGTACACTTGGAAAAAATTGATATGCGTATGGTATGCAAATAAACAAAAAAATAGATAGGATTTATTAAAAGAATTAAAATACTCACATGTACCTATACAAGCTCAGAAAGAAATAGAAGATTTCCATTAACTATCGTTGTAGTTATTGTTGTTCTTGTTGGGGTGAAATTTTTGGTTCCAAATAAAAATATTCTTCCTAAGGGTACAAATTAACCAGAGAACAAGTAGAACTAATCAACTTCCTTTCTCATGTGCTTGTAAACTATCCCACCCAAGTCAACATGGCAAGTGCGATAAGATGAAAAACTACCTTTTAACCATCTAATTTTGATTCACCATATCAGAAAAATAGAAAAAGTAGAACATGAAACAAGCTATTGGATATGCATACTTAGCATAAAATCATCGGATATAACTACGTAAGTGGATGTGTCAAAAATCAAAATGAATGAATGGATTTTAGAACTAAGATGCAATTTAATGCAACAACCACCTCAACAAATGCAGGTAACAAATAGAAAAATAGCAACATACCCGTTCTTCACATGCAACTATGTATTGGCAGCGAAGTCCCTTATCTTTGACCATAGCATCTCCAAGTAAATCGGTAAGTCGCTTTGCAGTTGTCACAGAACAAGACTTCTGCTCTCCGTAATCAACTAAAGATTTACTCATTGTGCTTGATTCTTATATGTAATCTAGCAACTCACTGTCAGTTATATCAATTCCTTGGTTCTGACAAAAGCATATGAGCACTTGATTATCATCTTAGAAATTGTTGGCTTGAGATCAATAAAATGGGCAGGTAAAAAGGAACCAAGAGAGTCAAAAGTTTTAACTAACAAACTATTTCTTCAGTAATTTACATCCAGAAGATCTAGCCACCGGTTTGCAACTGCTGCAACTACTGCATAACATTCTTCCAAGGTTGATCCATGGTGTCAAACACCCCTACCTATTGAGAAGAAAAGTCTTTCAAAAGCGAAAATACAAGATGTATGAACATACAGTCACCTTAGGATGTTATAATAACCGGATGAGGTATGAAGAATAACATAATTATATACTTTAAGCTATTGAAGATTGTTATAGAAAGAAAGATATGCCCATAATTGTATTCCCTAATTAGATAGCATAATTATAGGTATTTGATTGTAGAGATTTGATTATAGAGATTTTATCTTGTATTCTATAATAGATTACCTAGTCTATATATAATATGTATACACTTTTACAATCATACAAAAAACTATTCTCTCATTCCCTGAGTTTCACATAGTATCAGAGATCTAGTTCCAATTTCCAGGGTCTGAGAATTTTTTCTTTGTTTTTCCTTGGTTGCCCTAGTGAGCAGCTTGGTATTTTCTTTTGGTCACCTTGTTTGAGTGACCAGTTATTGTCACAACCATCATTCCTATAAGCGCCTCCCTCCTATTGATCGTTCACAAAAATCTGGGTTTGTTGCCATTTTTTCTTTTATTTGGTGCAAATCCTTTGTTAACTGTTGTTGTTATAATGGTTGGTGAACAAAAGCATGTTGTGACTAGTTTGGTATCTTTTGTGGCTAAAATTACTAATGAGAAATTAAATGAGTTTAATTATTATTATTGGAATAAGACGGTCTAATTGTATTTGAGGAGTATTTCTCAGGAGCATCATCACACTGATAATCCTCCTCCTGAAAATGATCCAGGTTTTGCTGAGTGGATGAGAGTTGATGCCCAACTCTTAATACAGATCTGGAATTCTATTGAACCTGACCAGTCTAGTCATATCACTCACTGTGATTGTGTCAATGCTGTAATGGAGGAATTGGCGTTTGTGTTTTCTAGGAAAGAGAATATTTCTCGTATCTTTGATGTGTGCAAGGAGTTCAATCGAGCTGAACAGCAAGATCACTAAATTAGTACCTATCATAAAAACTTCGAACGCATCTACGAGGAGTTGGATGTGTTGATGCCTTTTGGTGCTGATGTTAAGGTTCAGCAGGCCCAAAGATAGCAAATGGTGATTATGAGCTTTTTGGCTCGTCTAGCTCTCAATATGATGGAGCTAAAACACAGATCCGATCTAATCCTGGAGTTGCTACTTTGAGGGAAGCTTATACTAGGGTGTTATGTACTGCCCCTAGTTCTCAGACTTCTTCTGTCCAGCAACCCAGTGCTCTTGTCAGTCAAAACAATATAGCTTTTGCTAGATCCCAGTCTCAGGGTAATTACAAGGGAGGTAGTAATGGTACTAAGGTTGGAAATGGCACTTGGAATTCTATAAATCAAAACTCAGAACTTGCCATGAACCTGGTCATACAAAGAGAACTTGTCAGAAGCTGCTCAAAAAGAATCAGAAGGGTTCTGGATCATAGTCATCTCATCTGGTTACTACAAATGAGGTCTCTTATAATCAGACAGTGTTAGTCTCTGCAGATGAATATACCAAATTCATCCAATTTTAGGAGGCATCTAAGAACTCTCATTCTGCTATTGCTAATTCAGGTAGCAACAATACATGTCTCATCTCCTCTTCTTCCAAGTGGGTTATGGATCCTGGTGCCATAGACCACATGACAAGTAATCCAAAACTTTTTTCTACCTTTGATATACATCTTTCTTCAGTCACCTTAGCAGATGGATCTATCTCTAAAGTTCTTGGTTCTGACACTATTAATGTTACACCTACATTACCCTTACAATCTGTACTTCATTTACCTCAATTTTTCTTTAATCTTGTATCCATCAGCAAAATTACACGTACTATTAAGTCTTGTGTCTCATTCTTTTCTGACCATGGCCTTTTTCAGGATCCTATAACGAAGCGGATTATTGGTAAAGGGCATGAATCAGGAGGGCTATACATTTTGGATACTCAAATACCTCGACCTATAGCATGTTCCAACACTATATCTCCTTTTGAAGTCCATTATCGGTTAGGCCACCCATCTTTACCCTTGCTCAAGAAGTTATACCCTCAGTTTTAGAATGCATCATCCTTAGACTTTGAGTCATGTCAAATAGCTAAACACTATCGTTTGTCTTCTATTCCTAGAATAAATAAGAGGGTTAGTCATAGTTTTGAGTTAGTCCATTCTGATGTTTGGGGACCATGTTCTTCTTATCGAATGGATTTAGATATTTTGTTACATTTGTGGATGATTTTTCTCATATGACTAGGCTTTATTTTATGAAATCTGGTGCTGAAATATTTTCATATTTTCAATCCTTTTATGCTAAAATTAAGACCCAATTCAATGTTCCTATTAAAATTTTAAGAAGTGATAATGCCCAAGAATATTTTTTTGTACCATTTCAAACGTATATGACCCAAAATGGGATCCTTCACCAGTCATCTTGTGTTGATACTCCATCCCAAAAAGGAGTGGCTAAAAGGAAAAACACATCTTCTAGAGACAGCTAGAGCTCTTATGTTTCAAACACATGTCCCTAAAAATTTTTGGGTTGATGCAGTGTCTATTGCATATTTCTTGATAAATCGTATTCCTTCTGTTTTACAAAATCAGGTAAAATCAGATACCTACCAGATTTTGTTTCCTAATAACTCTGTGTTTCCTATTGAGCCTAGTATATTTGGATGTACTTGTTTTGTTCCTGATGTTCGTCCACAGGTTTCTAAACTGGGTCCTAAGTTATTGAGGTATGTGTTTTCGGGATACTCTCGTCTGCAAAAAGGGTATAGGTGTTTCTCTCCTATCTTAAACAGGTACTTTGTATCAGCTGATGTCACTTTCCATGAACATAACCCTTTCTTTGGTGATTCTTCCTGACCTGAATCCTCAAAAGAGAATGATGAGATGTTAGTCTATCATAACTTCAGTCTAGGGCCTGCTCAAGAACTACCTCCACCATCATTACCACAGCCTCGTCCTCCTTTCACTAATGTTTATACTAGAAAACCTCATCCTTCTGATTCAAGTCCAGAATTGGTATCCTCTTCTTCATCGGATCCTCCTCCTAATGACCTTGATCCAGCCATTGCTCTTCAAAAAGGTACACATCAATACACCCATCCCATCTCTTCTTTTGTTACCTATAACCTGTTATCACTTGATTCAGTTGAAGTTCCACAATCAGTCTAGAAGGCCCTGTCCCATTCTGGGTGGCGGGCAGCCCTGTTTGATGAAATTAATGCATTAACTAAAAGTGAAACTTGGGAACTGGTTGAGCTACCATGGAAAGAAAGCTGTTGGTTGTAAGTGGGTGTTTACTTTTAAGTTCCATTCTGATGGTTCTGTAGCTCGTCTCAAAGCTCGATTGGTGGCTAAAGGCTATGCTCAAACTTATGGCATTGACTACTTGGATACTTTCTCTCCAGTAGCCAAGTTTACTTCTGTTTGCTTGTTCATTTCCTTGGCTGTAACGAATAATTGGCTCCTGCACCAACTTTATATGAAAAATGCTTTTCTGCATGGTAATCTTTTAGAAGAAGTGTCCATGGAGCAACCTCCTAGTTTTGTTGCTCACGGGGAGTCTAGGAAAGTATATCGTCTTTGAAAGTCATTGTAAGGATTAAAACAAAGTCCTCATACTTGGTTTGGGAAATTTAGCCATGCAGTAGAGGGATTTTGGATGGAGAAGAGTAAAAATGATCATATTGTATTCCATAAGCATTCTGCTTTTGGTGTTATTCTGCTGGTTGTTTATATTGATGATATTGTTATCACTGAAGTGATGTGGAGGGAATTTCATCATTGAAATCATTTCTTCAAAATCAGTTCAGCACTAAAGTTTGGGGTCTTTGAAATAAATCTTAGGAATTGAGGTGTCAAGGAGCGAAAAAGGAATCTATCTTGGCGGAAGTATGTTTTAGACTGTTAGCAGAAACTGGGAAGTTAGGAGCTAAGCCATGCAATACTCCAATGCTTACTAATCATCAACTTACCAAAGATGGAGAAGTTTTTAATGATCCTGAATGGTACAGGAGATTAGTTGGAAAACTAAACTATCTCACGGTAACTCATCCTGAGATTACCTATTCAGTTAGCATCATTAGTCAGCTCTAGAACAGATCTTGTGCTACTTAAAGGGAGCTCCTGGACGTGGTATTCTATATAAGAACCATTGGCATATAATATTGAGTGCTTTTCTGATGTTGATTCGACGAGTTCTAAGATTGATCGGAGATCCACTTTTAGGTATTGTGTTTGTGTTGGTGGCAATTTATTTTCATGGAAGAGTAAAAAATAGAATGTGGTGTCACGATCTAGTGTGGAATCTAAGTATCGAGCGATGGCACAAGCCTCGTCAGAAGTGGTATGGGTCTCTCAACTTCTGGATGAAATTGGTTTTAAGGTTCCAGGCCCAACAAAGTTGTGGTGTGATAATCAAGTTGCGATTCATATTACCTCTAATCCTCTCTTCCATGAATGAACTAAGTATATAGAGATAGATTGTCATTTCATTACAGAGAAGATCCAACATAACTTGATTTCTAAAGTATATGTGAAGACAGGTGAATAGCTAGGGGACATCTTTACAAAAGCTCTTAACGGAGCTCGGGTTTCCTACATCTGTAACAAGCTGGGTATGATGGATATCTACGCTCCAGCTTGAGGGGGAGTGTTATAGAAAGAAAGATATGCACATAATTGTATTCCTTAATTATCTAGCATAATTATAGGTATTTGATTGTAGAGATTTGATTATAGAGATTTTATCTTGTTTCCTAGAATAGATTACCTAGTCTATATATAAATATGTATACACTTTTAGAACCAATACAGAAAACTATTTTCTCATTCCTTAAGTTTTACAAAGAGAATTAAAGTTGTAGGATTCTATATTTCAAATGAGAATACATGGGTGGCTTTATAGCACTCACAAATAACATTGAAAACAAAAGTACTAAATACAATCTAATTTCTAAGAAAGAAATGAATCATATATTCTATATTTACATCAAATATATATTGTCAAAAATAGAAAGACAATTGACCAAATCCCAAGGATTTGCTCAATGATTTGAAAAGCTTCAACAACAATATATTATGAGCATGTGAGCCAAAAGGCAAAGACATATCAATCCTATTATAATTTTGTAGGGCCAACATTTGGGGACAATAAATCAAGATACCCACCATATCAAACATACAAAAATATGATGTCAATCTCATTTAGGAATTATGTAGATAGGCTTAATTAAAAAATCAGACCCTCACATGCATAAGTTATAGCTAATACACAAACAAGTGAGTCTCTTTTTCTTTATTTCTTTCTTTCTTTCCTTATTTATTTATTTATTTATTTTTGAAAGGGACAATAGCCATTTCCCAGGGTAAGCCCGACTCTTCCCAGGCCCCGCACAAGTGGGACCTGGATATCCGACTAAGACTTCTTATTTTTATGAATAGCCTTAAACAATTTATTACCTTAAAATATAGGACATTTAAGATTATAATATAAAAAATATAACATGAGAAACATTTTGTGCCACCAATTAAAATCACATTCTCAATCTTTCTTTGCAATATCACTCCCACATGACTCATCATGAAATCAAGAGCAACATAATTCTAGTAAAGGTGGTCAATTATGCATTCAAAAAAAAGAAAATCACAAAAATAGAAGGTCTTATAGCTAATAAATTAAGAGCAACAAATACTAATTCGTGTAAGTAAGATGACAGAATATTTCCAGGTTTCAATGGAACATGTGAATGGCGACTTATACCAATAGATGAAACTAAAGCTTGACATAAAACATTCACAAGCATATGGAACATAAATCAAAGGGCATGACAAATAGACATAAAAGTAAATATATGAATAAACTCAAGAGGTAAAGCAAGATACATGTAAAACTTTTATTAGCTTCAACTCACCTTTCTTGTTGATCTCAAAACCTTTGAGCTCGGCCAAGGTTCCATCATGATTAAAAACAGCATACCTCTTCTTGATCAAAATTCCTTCTTCCTTTGAAGTAGGAAGGATCATTGCCTATTATGAAGAAGTTAACACTTAGTATGACTTGCATCTATATTGAGTTTAAACCCAAAAGAGATGTGCAATTAGCTATTTCACCTTATAAGGAAAGCAAGTAAAAATAGTCCAAGACAAAGTCTCAATATTATTAGATGAATACTAGCTCAAAAAAAGAAAAAAAAACAAAGAAATCAAAGTTCATACAATGTTCAGCTAGACTTTGAAGATGAAATGATAGATAAGAATTATAAGATCACATAAATCTAAAGTTAAACAACAGAAATGCTTGTGCATGCGTACTCAAATCCACAAAACACTATTTTATGATAATTCTCTATTCATAGGATTTAAACTGTGCCATAGAACATTCCAATAAAAAAAATTCAATTAAATGTTGTAAAATTTTCAATGGTTACTCACCTATGATATATATAGGAGCATTCTGCAGTAGTTTTCATATGCAACTAATTCAGTGTCCATCCTTCCTGAGTATTCAGTGTCCCAATAATTTCTATATTTTAAGTGTTGGTCTTTAGGGGTTTATGTTTTCTTTTAAGATTTAATTGGTTACTTTTATTTGTTAGAAAATAAGGGAGAGTCTCCCAAGGATGTTTTATCTGAATTTTAGTAAGAATAAAGTTTTAATTGTTCTTTGATTAGAATTTTAATTTGTGATGATTTGATTATATAACAACTATCTTATTGGTAGTGAATAGATAAAATGAATAATATTATTTTGAGGATACACTTTACTATATTTTTATGGATGAAATTTGGATAAGGAGATGGAATATAAAGAGGAAGGGAAAAGATTAAAACTCCTATCTAGATTTAATTGGGGTTGTCCGAGGACTAATATATAAATTCAAAAAGTTTTGAGGACTTAAAAAGAAATTATTCTCCCTCTCAGCAAGATGGACCTGCATGTAAATCTTTAAAAGATAGGGATATATTTGCAAACTTACAGTGGAGTCATGCAAAGGAGTGTATTAGAAAGAATGGGCGGTCACGATTAAAACAATCAGAGATTAAAAGTGAGTTCGAGGCAATCAGGCGAAGATCAGCCGTCCATTTTTATCAGTTAAAACAAGAGCTCACCGTGCGAGGGTTATCTTGAATGCTCATCATCGATCATCACTTGAGCTCGAGGCGATGAATCAACATCCAGCCGCTCGCCCTCGATTAATCAGAACCGTCAATCTGTAATGAAGATTGATCGCGAGGCAGAGCGAGTTCTTCTCCCTCCCCGCGTCGCCGCCGCGTGCGCCGCCGTGTGGCTTATCCAACCTGCAAACAAAGTTTAAATTAAAAGATAAAGTGACATCCGAATTCACATATAATTTTTAAGATTGATCCGAACTCTACTGAGAGTTCTATAAATAGGGAGAGGCACCCTGTGAACGCCGGAGATCGTTGGAAGCGACGACAGGGCTCCACGTCCTCGGAGAGACAAAAGGACAGAGAGAGATAGAAAAAAGCAAGACACATGATCGCGAGAGCCAGGACCATCACCGGAGAAGAGGAGGAGCAGGGCTTCGGTGCGTGGAGCGCTCGTCAGACGTCAAGCACCGGTGAGTTCTTCTCCTCCTTCTCTATCTATTTGTTTTTCCGATCACATGCATGTGGTAGACATTAAGAGAGAGGGATAAGATGGGTAGTTCTTGGTCGCTGTCAAGCTTGACTCCAACTGAGCTCCGGAAGGGGGGGGGTAGTGCAGCAGAGGGAGGATACTCCGATGAGGCTGAGGATTCAACAGCTCTCTATTCCGGAGGGGCTCGCGGTGGGCTGACCATCCTCAGACAGTGACGCACTTCAGGAAGGACAGGCTGAGCACCCACCACCGGCGATCACCGCCCAGAGATAGGCACTGACTCCTCTCCGGTGAGGTCTATTCAGAGGTTGAAGAAGAGGGTTGTTAACAGGTCGTGCTTGATTATGTTAACGGGTCGAACAGTAACGGGTTTGAGTGATTAGGTTGAGTAAATTGTAATTGTGTTGGTCAATTAAGGTGACTTGATTAGATCAAGTGTTTTGAGTGAGGTATTTGGATTGGATTAGTTTCAAAAATGACTGGTCGAGTCGGACCTAGTTTAAACGCAAATCAATTTAGAATGATAATGGGTTGAGCCCAATCAATTGAGTTTGGGCTTTGAACAATTAAATTGGGTTTTGAGTCAATTTTGAGATGGTTATATTCAACCAGATTGAGTGAGTTATGAAGAATTATTGGATCAAACCAAGTCAGTTGGGTTCAACACAAAATTAGATTAAACCAAAGCTAATTGGATTGAGTTGAGTTCAGACAATTCAGGCTAGGGTTTAATAAGATTGGGTCTGATTATGCTTGAACCTAGATTATTAAAATAAAAATATAATAAAAGGGGATAGAGAAGGAGAATTGAACCAGGGATCACCCTTTTGGGCTTAGTGGGCCTTGACCACCAAGTTATGCAACTCCTTTGGAATGAGTAGAGAAAAGTTTATTATTATAAGGGCAGAAGACCCATAAGTCATACTTGGGCCAATTTAGGGCATCATGCATGTTTTATTAGAAATCTTTAGAAAAAAATATTGTTGTTATTGATTTAGACCTTGCCAGATACCGACATAGAGAAAGTCAAGGAAGGGTTTCGGATATCGCAAACAAAAGTAAGTTACCTTTGCCTAGTTTCCTACCCATCAATGGGTTTCCTTGTCTTATTGTTGTTATTTCTTTCAGCATGTCTATTGTCTATCAATTATTGGAATGCGTGCACATACCTGATGTTTGTTTCCTTCTTTGTGTATGCATGGTTGATGTGCTAGAAATTTATTTCATTGTCTGTTGTTGGGTTTGTTTGTTGGGCACACCGCCTTGTGACCTTCATTTGATCATGGACCCATGGTCTAATGTGCTGGCCAGGCAAGTGTGCGCTAGGTGAGTTCTTATTCTGCCGGCTCAGTGGAGCGGATGCTCAAGTGGAACGCTCAGGGCTAAGGACACCCTGACGTTCTGATAGTTCCATGCCAGGGGGAGGATACCCTGGCAGTCCAACCAGTCAGTGGGATGATATACTGACTGTGTCGACACGTACAAGAGACCGAGGTCGATTCCAGATGAAGCTAGGTGCTAACCGGAGAAGTGTGTTGAGCTTGAGAGTTGTTTCCTAATCTAGGAGTTATTTTTTGTTTTCTAGTCTCCTAGATCCTTGTTTGTGCGGGGCATGGCCCCAGTTGTGTGACTTGATGACTGTTGAGTTTTGATATAATTTTATCGATTTGTTTTGATTTTGTTGTGATCTCTGCTGGGAACTTACTGAGCTTTCCTTTCGAAAGCTCACTCCACTTTCTTTCTCCTCTCTTTCAGGATTGAAGGATTAGCTGAGTTGGTTTCAGGTGCATCGTAAGGAGTCAGAACACAGCTTGCCGAGGTTGAAAGATCTCAACTAGTTCTGACTTGTAGGACCCTATAGGGCTTGGATATTATAGGATGTATGAATTCCATTTTTATTTTCGTTGTAACTTTGATTAATAAATTGTGAGTTGTTTTGATATTATTGTTATCTATTTCTGCTTTACTTAGGCCTTGTATCCAAGTGGGGCCCATCTCCACTTGGATACGGCCGGTCTATGCACATGCCTGAAGTCCTGGGATTCGGGTCCGGGCGTGACAGATTTATTAATAGAATTAAAATACCCACATGTACCTATACAAGCTCAGAAAGAAATAGAAGATTTCCATTAACTAACGTTGTAGTTATTGTTGTTCTTGTTCGGGTGAAATTTTTGGTTCCAAATAAAAATATTCTTCCTAAGGGCACAAATTAACCAGAGAACAAGTAGGAATAATCAACTTCCTTCCTCATGTGCTTGTAAACCATCCCACCCAGGTCAACATGGTAAGTGCGATAAGATGAAAAACTACCTTTTAACCATCAAATTTTGATTCACCATATCAGAAAAATAGAAAAAGTAGAACATGAAACAAGCTATTGGATGTGCATACTTAGCATAAAATCACCAAATATAACTATGTAAATGGATACATCAAAAAACAAAATGAATGAATGGATTTTAGAACTAAGATGCAATTTACCCCAACAACCACCTCAATAAATGCAACTAACAAATAGGAAAAATAGCAACTTACCCGTGGTTCAAATGCAATTCTGTATTGGCAGCGAAGTCCCTTATCTTTTACCATAGCAGATCCAAGGAAATCAGCAAGTCGCTTTGCACTTGTCACAGAACAAGTGTAACGCCCTAGAATTTTTACGAATAAATAAATTAAATTCTGAAAATATTACTGAGATTAATTAGCACATAAAAGAGATTAACTACTTATAAACCCAATAGAGGAAAATAGAGAATTAATGAATCTAAAAAAAATCCAACCTCGCAACTATTGGGACCAGGGAAGGCCATATTAGGCCGGGTCACTTTCATTTAAATAGTTGGAGGTGGATGAATAGACGGATCCCGGTTAATTAATTGAGAAATTTATTAAGTGTTAATAAATCCAGAACTAATTAAGTGGAAAATATCGGGCGAGAGTTAGAGTCCCGATAAAGTAGATCTACCCTAGTCAAAAGCCGAGAAAAATGGATCTGGGTCAGGAGAAGAGATAACCCATGATGTTACAGTAAGCCCGTGTCACTTGGGTCGTCTGACCCGGGATTCTCGGATCTGGGTCGCAGATGAGGACAAGTACTATGATTGATTCGAAACCCAATAATGGGGCATGTGACAGCACCAAAGGAAGATAAGCTGAATTATGAGGTTGAATTATTATATTAATAATACATAAATGTATATATGATGAGAACTTAGGGGCTGTTTGGTTCAAGTTTTGGGATATTACCATGGGAATGTGACATTCCTGGGAATGTAGTCGGGAATGCTACATTCCCGGGAATGTTGTGGGAATGTTGCATTACCATGTTTGGTTCATATTTGCTTGGTCATGGTAATCAACTTGGTAATGTTCCAAATTTCCCAAAATACCCTTGTATATAAAATTTTGAGCAAATTAAAATTAAAATTAAAATTAAATGTTAGATTAAAACTAATTAAATTAATACCAAAAAATAATTAGGCCATAGTTTCCCAAAATACCCTTGCATCTAAAATTTTCACCAAATATCAAATAATAATAATAATAGTAATAGTTATAGTAATAGTAATAGAAATAATAATTATAATACTAAAAATAATAATACTAGAAATAATAATAATAATAATAATAATAATAATAATAATAATAATAATAATAATAATAGTATAGAAATAATAATAATAATAATAGTAATAATAATAATAGGAATAATAATAATAACAATAGAAATAATAATGATAACAATAAAAATAATAATAATAATAATAAAATAATATAAATAGTAATAGTAATAGTATAATAATAATCATTATTATTATTATTATTATTATTATTATTATTATTATTATTATTATTATTATTATTATTATAATAAGGTGAGGGCAAAATGGGTATTCACATACCCACCAACTTGGGAATCTAGAAAGACACCTATTTTGGTGGGAATGTGGATTCCCGAGTTGGTGAGAATGTTGGATAAGTTGGGAATATGCATTCCCACCACATTCCCACTGCTACAGTAACCAAACGGGGGAATATGATCACATTCCCACCACATTCCCTTTCCCCATCCCCTTCATGCTTTTCCCTTCAACCGAGCCTCTACTCGCGCCCTTCATAGATCCGAGCCCCCTCCGGCCAAGCAGCCCCACCGGCGTGTAGATCCGGCGAGATCCTGGCATGGGTCACCTCAGCTGACCACCGGCGAGCTGCCACCCGTCCGCCTTCTCTACCCATGCGCACAGCTCCCTGTCGGTGGCCAGTCACTCTCGCGCGCGGCCTTTCCCTCATGAGCGGAGCTCGAGCTCCAACGAGCTCCATCTCCGGCGAGCATCACCACGGCCGAGCAGAACCAAGGCCGAGCACCACCCTCCTCTCTCGTGAACACCGGAGAGCCACCAAAACTCCGCCGACAGCCACCCCTCTCCTTCTCTGCTTAGATCCAGCCTTGCCTCTCACCGGCGAGATTCAACGAGGATAGTTGCATCGGAGCATCAAGTGCAAGTAATCTCCTCCAAACCACTAATTTGAGAAAAATAAAATAATAATTAACCTTCAAATGATGCAGTAGTTGAACTAAAATTCTTGAATGAGCTGTTGTATGATTTATGGGACGACTAAGGTGGTAATGAACCGGAGATTAGAGTGAATCCATGCTTGTATGCTTGGATAAAGGATTAGCCTTATTGCTTGCATGAGTTAAGTTGTTATATGTGATGAATGTTTGTAGTAATTTCGGGGCCTTAGAAATAGAGGAAATGTTGCCCGATTTTTTTTGGAATTTAAACTTGATTAATGTCATGCTTATGATTAGCAAGTGGTTATCTTTTAAGAGCATGTTTTAGTCTCCAATTTCTGCTATTCATGAAGATAGTTAATGTAACGCCCCGAAAATTCTGAGTTATCTTTTGGTTGATTTTCTAATAAATAATGAGATGGATTAGAAAATTAATGATGATTTGATTGTTTAATACTTCAATTAGAGAAATTCGGAAATTAAAGGGCTTGAAATCCAACTTCACGACTAGTGGGTCAAGAGAAGGCCTTATTGGGTCGGGCCACTCCGATTCGAAATAGTTGGAAGTGGATAATGGTGGAAGTCGGATTAATTAGTTGATAAATTACTTAAGTGTTAAGTAATCAAGATTAATTAAGGGAAACAGACAAACGTTAGAGTTCCGATAAAGTAGATCGGGCGAGTCAAAAGCCGGTAATCGTGGATCTGGTCTGACGAGAGGCAGACCCGTGAGGGTACAGTACGCCGTGATGACTGGGATCATGGACCCGAAATTGGTGGATCTGGGTCAAGACAGTCAAATGGGTGAATAATTGAGCCGGGACATGTGAAGCTACAATAAGTCATGTGATGCTACAGGAACTTCAATGATTATATTATTTTAAATGAAAGGTAGCTAAATAATGGAAGGAGATAGGGTTGATTAAAGTGGTCATGGAACAGAAGAAAGGATAATATACAATATTGGAGCCCATGTGACAATCTAATGTTTGAATAGTAAAATAAAAATCAATCATGAAAGGGGCTTTATAATAGACAGGCCTTTAGAGATGAAGAGAAAAGCTCATCACTTTCTCTTTCACCTCACTCTCTCTCTCGTGCACGAGGGTCCAATCCGCGCTCGTAGCTACTAGGAGCTGCTGCCACCTCCTCCGTCGCGTCGGAGCCCCACCATCCCCGGCCAGCGCCCGCGCGCGGCCGCGCGAGCCACCAGCCGGAGCCCCCACACGGCTAACCACCTCGTCGGACCGCCTCTCGCCCCTCTGTCCGACTGCTAGAGCCGGCCGCCCACCCCCTGATCACGACCACCACGCCGCGCCAGCAGGGACCAACACCGCCAGCCCTCCTCTTCGCGATCTCCCTCGCCGGTTGATAGTTCGCAGCCCTACGCCGACGAACAACCTCTTCCTTCAAGTAAAGCCCTAGTATTTTAAATTTGGGGAAAACCCCTGATTTAGATGCATGATTGAAGGAACTTGTGGTGATGAGTATTGCTTGATGCTAAGGTTGTAATTAGGCTGGGATTAGAGAGAGATCAAGGGGAGATTAGAGAGTTTGAATGCTTGTATGATGATGTAGAAACATGGCCTAACGTGTATTATGATAAATGTGATTGATTGTATAATTTTTGGGGCCCTATAAATAGGGGAGGTGTCACCGAAATTTTCATGAAAGTCCTAAGGTACTAATGCCTATTAGTGACATAATAACTTGCTTAAGTATGTTTAGCTTTCATGATTAACATGCGTATGTATGCCTAAGTTTCATAATTGTCATATTTAGGGGACACATGCTTTAGGGTGATTAAGGTTGACTAGCTAAACATGCTTAAGGGTAATATAAAGATTTTAAAGGCATGTTATACTCATAAAGTGTGAAAACATGGTCTTATGAACTTAATGTCCTTTATATATTACTTGGAGTTAAATAAGAGTTTAGGTTAAGGATACGGGTTCGTATTCTTGAATTTTCGTATTCTTTAACTATAAGACAAAGTTATGGGAAATGAGGAATTTGTAATTATTTAGTACTCTCATTGATTCTAGGGAGGGGAAAAGGTCCAACGGAAGCCGCCGAAGGACCCATCGATTCCTAGGAACTTACAATGACTTATGTGAGTGGACTTTCTGTACATTATGCTTTGTGCAAGTAATTCATCGCATTTTGAGTTTCTCATGATTTATGTGAGTTTTGATTCAAAATTGTGTTTGCCGATAGTTTTCCATTGCTATATAGGCATTGTGGATTTCATACTTGTACAGATTACGAAGTTGAACTAGCATGTTCTCTTATGAAAGAAAAACCCTAAATTGGTAGAAGGTGGAGTTGGTAATGTAAGTTGCACCCAAGCTAGATATGCCGGAAGATTCAGCGAGGATAGAATTAGGAGTATTGATATTGGGTTAGGGATGGAGAGGTTTTAAAATGGTTTTCTAAAAACTCATACTTTCAACTGTTTTATCATGAAATTTCATCCCGACTCCGAGAAGCCCATATCAGTGTGAGGTGCATTTTGCATGACGATACAGGCACGGAAGGACATACCTCTGATCGTCGAGGACTGGTGCTCTGCGCCCGAGTATCATGTGCGGTAGGACGTACCCCTGATGGTTGTTTCTTCCGGGGAAATCGAAACTAGGGGTGCATGCTATTACTTTGGGAGGTCTTGCATACCGATATAGTTGAATATATATTATGCAAAGGATGATGGTGATTAGCATATGTGTTTTATGCGGGTTTTCCTGCTTTTGAGTACTTTGGCATGTTAACTCGATTTAAGATAACATACAGACTTTCATGATTTTGAACTGCATACATGCTAGTGTTTTATTTTAATTTGAGATATAGAAATATAGGACAGGTATGTGTAAATACCTGACAGAATCGTTCACTATTCACTGAGCTCGTATAGCTCAGCCTCTCGGTTGTTGTTTTTACATTGCAGGACCTAGGCAGGGGCCCGCACAGTAGACCGTGCTACGGGCGAGGGTCGAGGTCTAGATGGCTCTGGTGTAACACCCCAATCCCAATAGGGACACGTGTCACACCAGCCAGCTCAGGTGAGTTCCCTGAGCCCAAGGCTGTCCAAAACTGAAATCAAACTTGTGGAATGAACTGGAGACAGTGATAATAAAACATATTAAGCCTGAAACTCATCAAAGAGAAGAGTTATATCTGATACAGAACCCCACAGACTATACGTCTGGGTCTAGTCTCCATAAGTAAAATAAATATGTCTACAGAGTACACAACAGAAGAAATAACTATGGGACGCCAGAGCCAACTACGTCATCTCATCTCACCGGATCTAGCATCTACCCGGACTTCTGTCTGCTACCTGCACAAGGTGAGTAAGACAAAGGGACTGAGCTACAGAGCTCAGTGATATGTGACCCCTACTGCCAGGTCAACTAGACCCGTGCATCTGAAAATAAGTATCTATGTATATGGAAAATAACTGCACTCATATACATGTAGAAAGACAGTAAAGCATGAACGTCTATGCATTATCTTCCCAGTTAGGAAGATCATCTAATGCAATGTCCGAGAAAACCCGAAAAGTCATCAGTTACTAACATGCCTGTCTATGTCTCATGAGATATCTAGATATGTGAGCGTCTATCGAATAAAATGCAACTCTGTAGAATCACCTGCTAAGGTCTCAGATAAATAGCCGTGAGGTATCCCCCAATCTGGGCTGTATGTGAAGCCGCGAGGTTTTCCCCCGATCTGGGTCTTCACTCGTGGTACCGAGCACCCCAAAGAGTTGGAAAAAGGGTTTTAAGAGAAATACATTTTGAAAGCAAGGTTTTGATGCCAGAAATTCATTTTGAAAACAAGAAAACCTTTCCCCCACTCGGTATCACGCTCTGCATAGCAAGGACCATCTAACAGGATGCACAAATCGATGCTCACGTTCTATAGCTATCTCATATCTATCTCAATGTTCTATAGCTAGTCATATGCAGAAAACTTCAATCTACAATAGCTGTAAATAATCACAATCATTCTCAAACCCGAGAATAAAATCATAGCCGATGAACATAAATCAAAACACGATAAATCTCGATAAAACTTAAGAATATGCAGTAGGTCCACTCACCTGAAGTCCTAAGCAAGTCAAGTCTGGTTCGGAACTCCCGAGGTTCCCAACTTGTCCTTCCCTTTCCCTATTAAACATAGCTATATTAATTTCCACCACACTCAATTAACAATTCTATTCTAATGATTCTCGGGCCCACTTCCCTAAAGAACAAGGCCCAATATCCTATCATATCATTCAACAACCAAGCATGAAGCCTATAAATAAACAAGTTTCATATTGATTATTTGCCATCCTATATTATAACTTATTTGAATTCAAACAAATATCATAAGAGCTTTCATAGCTTTCTAAAGTTTAAGTCTTTCATATCTTTTATCGAACTAAAAGGCAACCATGAAACAGACACTATCCCCTTTCTTTCTTAGCATGTTCTCAACCTTTGAAACGATCTCACACAAAACATGCACCAAACATTTGTTAATAAAAACAGAGATTCTCAAATTTCTACCACATTTCCTTTCTTTGGTATGTCATCGAACACCTACAAAGTCTAAGAGGAAAGCAACACAACACTTTTCTTCCTTCTCTAACAAAGATCAGAATTAATGCAAAATGTCTTCCTCTAATTCTAAGCTTTCTGTTCTAGAGTCAACTTGATTGGCAAAAGCAGGTTTCAAACTGGTCAATACCTCTTTTGCTACAACTTAATATTAAGATGCCAACATGGGACTAAACAAGCATCAGCAAACTGCTAAAAGACTTCAGCAATAATAATAGTATCTTAAGCACTGCAGGCATCACAGACATAAAAATTACTCAACCATTTGGCAAACATAATACGATAATCTACAAGCCAAAATACGAATACACAGAATTTTGGCTGCCCTGCGCGGTTGGAAAGAATAAGTCGTAACTTTTGAAGCGTAAGTCCAAATTCCCTCATTTAAAGCTCATTAGAAAGAAGACCTCGAGATCTTTCCTATGGCATATACATGACCCAACCGGAGTAGTGAGCAGGGAGCAGCAGCCCCTCGAAGTAGTCGAATTGAGGGGACAGTGCGGGGACTGTCTATGAGTATTAATTCCAAGCGACTACAAAGTAAAGTAGGCTACAATTCTACTCATACACCTTCAAGGCATTGTTATTTTTACAGAAATTCCTTACAAACTCCTCTCTTTGAAAACCATAAATTCAAAGTTTACAAAGTGGAACACCACTACAACCTCAACAGCAGGTAGAGTACTATACGACACACTTGGACATTTCAACATACACCTGCTGGGCATGAAAATACTTTCAAACCAATTCCTCCTCTTTGATACCTTAATTCTGAATTGTTTACAAGCATACAACCATGATGAATATCAATCACAACAATCGCAACATAAGAGCATGGACAGAAACTACAATCACAACAATATAACTAATCGAGCAAGCATTGCTGCAATTACAACAAATCAGTTCCCTGGCCAACCTGAATCTCAGTAGGCTCCAGAGTTCCAACGAGAACTGGCCGGAGACTTTGGAGGAGACCGCGCAGAAGCTGGCCGAAAACAGGGAAGTTGCAGCCTGCAATGTCGGCCGGGGCGGGCGTCTGAAGCGCGAGCAGGGCTGATTCACTCCTCTGTCTTCACCTTGATCCCATGGAGCGTCCCCCCAGCAACCTCTGTCTCGCCCTCCCCCCTGAAGCCCCAGACTCACCAGCATCGAGTTAGCAGCCCCTGCAGAGCCCCGTGGCAGCCACACGTCCCTCGTCGCATGCACAACGCCAGCTCCACCTCGGCTCCCCCTCGAACTCCTTGACAGGTGCCACCTTCTGCTCCACCAGGCCTACAAGAGAGCCACCTCCAGCTTCTCTCACATTCAGCCCTCTGATAGCCTCCTCTTTGTTTGATTATAACAGCTTATTTCATCACCTTTTTCCTCTTGTGACGATTTACCAAATCAGCCCCATAATTCTCTCAAATGACCAAGCAGCCCTATGTCTAAAGTTCACTCAATTAAATTGTCTAACTCGTCACATGCTCCACTAGCAATAATACTCTCTACAAATTTTATCTTAAAACCTAGGGCACCTTAATATTTATTTTGTCACATCCTTTTTTTTTTTAATAAAAACCTAGGGCATGAATTAACTTAGTTTCAATAATCCTCATGGTAATCCAAATATCACACCCGTAATTATATCAGTAACATCGGCATCCAATTGATATTTATACAATATTCACAAAGAAAACCGGGGCGTTACATCTGGCTTGACTACCTGTTATCCATTTATGTTGTATTATTGAGAACTTGTTATGTAATTTAGATTATCGTTGTATTTGGGGCCTTGCCGCCCAAACATGTTATGTATTGTATTATGACATGATCTCAGTCATGTCTAGACTCCCAATGGGGAGCAGGTTATGTTATGATTATGACTCTGTTATAGAGTATTTCCTTATATTCTTGTAAAATCCGGGGTTTTTTTAGGGAATAAATTTTTCTTTAGTTGTGCAAGAAGTTCCTTTTAATTTGAATAAATGGATTTTAATTATTTTGGTGAAATAAATTGTTTATTTAAATTGTAAGGGCTTCAATTAGTATTAAAATGGTTACCAAGGGTACTTTGGTAAATAGAGATTGATTGAGAAACTTAATAGGGATGAATGAAATTGGAAGACTTTCATGTAAATTGATTAGTGATTAGATTGAATCAATCAAAGAAAAGGGAAGGGATAAATCATTTCTTATACTTAATCAAGTTAATGGATGATTGATTGAGACTTAGATGGAAGTGGGGGATTTAATTGAGGATTTAATAAATTGATCGGGATTAATCAAAAAGGAAAGGATTTAAATTAATTGGACTGCCAAGGACCATTTAATAATTGTATAATAAAAAAATTGAGGACCTGACAGAAATATTATCCTCTCTTAAATTCGAACAGACAAGGACTAAATGGTGAAACCCGGGAAATAATGGGTTTAATTACATAAATGCTCTCTTTCTCTGTAACTAATATGGTGCAAAATGCTAGAGAGTTGGGGGGTCTTTGTTAAAAAGGCATGAACACTCATGCACGTGAGATGAGTGGACGGTGAGGATTTGGAATCATTTTAAACAATAACTGATCTGACGGCAGAGGGATGTCTGAGGATCAGATTCGGAGTTGGAACCGCGCGCGTCACTCGTCAACGCCGCCTCCACGATCACAGGGACAGTTGGGGAAGGTGGGCGACGATCGCGCGTCCGTTTCGCGATCAGAGGGATCGTGATCGCCATCAAGAGCCGGCCTGAACTTCTATAAAGCGGCTGTGCTCCTCTCCAACCCCAGCAGCCGTGTGGTACACCGAGAGAGAGAGACAGAGGGTTGCGAGGACGCGCACACCACTTGGACGACGCCGGAGGTTGAAGGGAGAGAGTGCAGCACCCTCTGGTTTCCTCTGGACCACCGTGACGTCGCCGGAGAGCCTTTTGGAGCGACGCCAATCATCGGAGATCTCTCCCTCAGGCCACTGAGAATTCCGGTAAGTCTCCTTCCGTTAACCTATGGAAATGCCATGCATGCATAGTTGCTTATGGGTATTTGTGGTTTAATGTCTGGGAGGAGGAGTTCAATGAGGTTTCCATCTTAGTTTACATACCTCTGACTATTTGATGAATAGGAAGGGTGGCATATGGGTGCGTGGACATGCTTGGATGCTTGTATGCATATATAGGGCCGGTTAATACACTTGAGATCATGGCCTTTGGGTTTGGTTTAAGGAGAAAATGGCAAGGGGAAACAAGAGGTTCAAGTACAGGTTAAACCCCAAGCATGTAGGTTGGCAACTTAAAATCTCAAACATTTCTTTGTAAAGTCATGATCAAGGTCTGTATAAGTGTATAAGATTGTGTTAGTGAACAAAGAAATCTAATAGTACAGGGGGGATATTATCATTGACAACAGGTAGGTATAGTAAAGAATCAGTGCAAATAGATTGATTTGATGAAAATCAATAAAGGACATGGCTGAATATAGGCCCCCATACGTGCAGATAGTCATGACTCATGAATGCTTGTATTGCTGAATTTTTGGTGCTTGAGAGTTTGGAGGGCTTTTGGTTGAGTTCCAACAAGCATGTTAATGGATATAAAGTTTGATGAATTCTTGAGGGTCTATACATGCTTATGAGAGTGAGAGGAAGGGCATGAAAGGTTAGTAATGGTAATAGCATGGGTTTTATTATGATGAAACTAAATTAAGACATGGTTAATTAATTAGATGGAGATTTATTGGAGCCGGTTTTAATTAAATGGATAAGGTTAGTTAATTGATTCGGGTTAATCAACTTAGCTAATCTGATGGACTATTGATCTAATTTTTGGTTAATAGGTTGGGTCTAGAACAATAAAATAAAAAGAAACAAAAAAAAGGAGACTGGAATATCTATATAATCTAGACTATTCGGATTTTGGAAATGGAAATACGTAAGCGTGATCATTTAAGGTAAAGTGACACGGTAACACGGGGAAAGGTTCGCGAGTGAGACTAGGGCCGTTAGAGCATGCATTGTAAACATAGTATTTATAGACATGTACTTTTATTGAGTACAGACATGGCCTTGACAGATTTTGACTTGGATGCATCGGGAAGTCCCGTGGAGCACGAGACTTTGCGACTTTAGGTAAGTACTTCTGCCTTGTACCCCCAGTCATTTATTGATTGGTTCCTTGACTTTTGATTGCATGTTTGAGCGTGCCTTGTTCCTCTCTTCGGAGATTCTGTTGACATGTCTTTATTGTGACATATTGCTTTGTTATTTCATACATGCTTCCATGATTTGTTGAAATCTATATTTAGCATGTGTGATTGTTTCGGGATGTTGGTATCCCTACTTGTTCTGTTCTTCGTCCCGGCTTCAGTGGAGCAGGTGAGCTCCGGATTTTGCGAGAGCGTTGGGGACGGGACACCACGGCGTTCGGCACTCGGCGGAGGGAGAGTGCTCTGGTTGTCCCTGCTAGTCAGTGGGGTCGATCACTTACCGTGTCGACACGTAGAGAGGTGGCGCTACCGACATACGACCCGAGGGCCGTAGCGACCGGATGGTCATTTTTTCTCAGCAGGTTCGCTGATAGTACTGACCGGGGGAGACGTTTGTGGAGCTTCCATTGGAACTCATAGCTAGGAGTCATTATCTTGTTATTTTTCTTTGTGATAGACTCCTAGGGTTTGATATGAGGGGCGTGCCCCGAGTTTGCTTTGATATTCATATTTGTTGATATCTTGTTTTCTTGAACCCCGCAGGGGTACTTACTGGGCTTTCCATTCGAAAGCTCATGCACTTGTTTTCTTCCTGTTTACAGATCCTGAGGTGCAGGACTCTAGTTCGCAGGAGCCGATCGTGGGTCGGGTGGATTGCTGAGGTCCGAGGACCTTGTTTATTTTCTTGTTCTGAGTGAGACATTTTATTTTGTAGGTCCCTTATAGGGTCTAGTGTTTGTAGGGTATATGAACCCTTGTTATTATTTCCGTTGAACTCTGTTATTTGAATAAATTATGTTGTTTTATTTGCATTATCTGTTTTACTCACTTAGGCCTTGTATCCGTGTGGAGCCCGTCTCTATATGGCTACGGCCAGTCTGCACACGTGCCCGAGGTCCCGGGATCGGGTCGGGGCGTTACAATTCTGGTTCTAGATTTCACAGCTTATGGGTTGGGTGCCCTCCCGGCCCAGCTGATGTGACACTGGATTCCTTGTTAAAAAGGGGTGTTACAGTTAATCTTCGATTAGGAGTAAATCCCGTATTTTCTCTCCTCGCTCTTTAGAACATGTTATGCATACTATGTAAAGGTATGCTTAAGTAGATTAGTATCTTTATCGTACACTAATGAGACTAAGTTAGAATACGGTTTTCGTATTCCTAAATATTCGTATTTTTGATTACTAAGGAAAGACAAAGGCAAAGGCGCAGCGGGAGCTCCCAAAGAGCCAAGCCAATCCTAGAGACTTACTAGACTCAGGTGAGGGAACACAACTGTAAATTTATCGTATTTTCTTTCCGTATTTTATCGTATTGATTTCTTGAGAATTCATGTTATAAGTTGATTAGTTTTCATAAATGTTGTAAATCTTCAAGTATGAAAGTAGTGATCACGTTTAGGTATTTTGAAAACTCATTTATGAAAAGCATGTGAAAAGCACATGCATATTATGGAAATTGAAATGGTAGAAATATTAGTGCACTGCACCGTACTCACATATATGCCTGCGCCAAAGGTGGCTTTACGATAGAGCCAGAGAGTACGATACTAGGTAGGAAAGGGGTGGTTTTCTATAACTCTGTTTTTACTAGTCCAACTATCTGTCTTCGAACCCTCCTGATTTCAAGAAATAAAACCCCCTTTCCATACCTATCGGGTGCTTAGTATACGTATATATATATTTATAGCTCACGGTTGTTGAGTCGATCCGACCGGAGAGCTATCGAGTGTTGAGTCGATCCGCTCGTTACCACTTTGGTTCCGTAGTATGGAAGTAGAGGTGTAGATGACACTAATGTGATTGATGAGGGTGATATGATTTCACAGATTGTCAACCATCACTACAAGGAAACAGGGTTTTCGCGAAACCGCCGCTAAATGCAACAATAGCGACTGTTTAGTTTAAACCGCCGTTAAATACATAAAACTTAGCGGTGGTTTCTAAGAATTGCCGCAAAATGGATGAATTAGCGGCGGTTTTCACAAGAACCGCCTCTAATTGCACCCAGTTAGCGGTGGGATTTTGCGGTGGTTTCTTAGAACCGCCACGAATGCCACTTTTCTCCTTTAATCCCCAAATTTACATTTTCCCACTCTCCCGCGTGAGATTTCAAACCCTAAAACTAAAATTTATCCCTAAGAGGAGAACCTCAAGATGTATCCCTCTTCTTTGTCTTCGATCTCACTCGCCGATTCCGTCTCTCGAGATCTAGGGTCGATGCAGAGTTTGATCTCCGCCTACAAGAAGTCTCTCCCGGATCGCCAACAAGGTCCTCGACTCCGCCAATGAGGTCGAGCCGCCTCAATTCCAAACACCTTCCATGGACAACACCGTCACCCGCGACCATCAGATCTCTCGGAGGCTAGCCCACTCGAGATCGCCAACCACGTCTCCAATCCCTAATGGGACAATCTCCGTTTCCTCAGACGAGGTTTGGTTCAGATTTCGCTCGGTAGAGATTCCTTCGTTTCTGATTAGAATTCTTTGTCTTGTCGGGGTTCATATTGTTGTTTGTCTTGTATATGGTTGCAGTCCCATTGGCAATTTTGTTGTCCATTTGCTAGATTGTGAAGAATTTTGTAGGATCTGCTTGTTTCTTATGCATGACTGTCTCCATCATGTTGATCTTATCTAAAACAAGAACCATGTCACTCATCTCTTGCTCCTCTCTCGAATTCAACTCTATGTTGTTTGATTTGTGAAGTGCTTTAAGTTTAACAACTAGATTCTCCTATGAAAATCATGGGTTTGGGATTGATTATGCAGAAGTTTTTAGCCACTTTGGTTTCAAATTCAAACATAAATAAACCATGTTTCATGTTGAATTGCTGACAGATGAAGCTGAAATTGTGTTATTAGTCTTAAAATACAAAATATTAGTTAGGTTTATTTGTCCTGCTTTCTTTCTAATAACAATTATTTAGGTGTGAGGTTCAAATCACAATTGACTCCATCTTTGGGCATTTGTGTTTGTTAATTCTTAAATTTCAAAACTGAATAATAAGCATATTGAATCAAAATAAATAAGCTCCTCAATTAGGACCTTAGACATATCACAAACCTTAACAACAAAATATTAATGCAAAGATGGTGAATCACTGAATTAGGAGTAACCATCAATCTTCAGTATACAATGCAGCACATAAAAGACAAATCAGCAACAAAATATTAAAGCTTGTTTGATTGATATATGTGAAACAATTTCTTGAAGGATAGAGAGGAGAATGTAATCGTAAACAATTATTTACTAGGGCATGGAAGCCGGAGAGGCATTCTTATTTTTATGCTCCCTCTGGTTTCCTTTGGTTTATTGGTTCTATTCTCTGCATCCGGGAAGATGAATTGTTTCAATTCATACAATGAGAAATGGATTCTTGAGCAGAAAGAGGAAGATGCAAGCAGCTAATAATGTTCCTGAGGATTTCCCCGGTTTCATCAGAGAAGGTAAACCCCCACTCAATGGCTAAATCGCTATAATTGTAAGTTTTGTGAAAACCAACCAGAACTAGTAGTTATTTTGTGTTATTATTTACTTTTGTGTTGTGAAAACAAATGGATCAAAGTTTATAATATATTGACTTTGCATTTGGGAATTATATTTTTGGGTTGAAAAAGTTTAGAGCATGTATTCAATTAAGATTTCCAAAAGATTTGGTAACACTTAATTTACTACACAATTAATGCCTATTCATATTGTAACAGTTGCAATTATTCACATGCACAATCATAGATTTAGGTTGTTGCATGTTTCACTAAAAACATTCTATAAGGTAACCTTCAAGTGAGTTCCTTCAAGTGGATAGGTTCCTATAAAATCTTTTTCAGGTTTCAACTGATGCTTCTCACATTTTTTTTTGGGTATATTAACCATTCTCTTCTACTTACGGTTTTCCACTCCAATTTTTTTTTTTTTTGTTACTTTTCCCATTTTCATTTTCTCTGAAAGATGTTTTGAAGTATTATTCTGTTGTTTTGCTATGGATATCTTTCCACTTGTTATATAACTCAAAGCAATAAGTATGATATAAGTATCATTTCAGAAACTGTTCCAATGGCTTTTCTTACTGTTACATTAAACCTTATCTTTAACTGCAGGATTCATATTCAAAATAGAAATATGACATGTGAATTGCCTTATGGAATTTTGTGAGGATTACTTCATGTTTTCGGTGAAGTTCATTTCTTATCAGATGAAGATGAAAATGTCAAGCGTAACATAAGGTATGATTTTTCCTCCCCCTAGGCTTTTGTTATACCTTGTTTTCTATTCCTTTTCTTGATACAATCAAACTGCATATGCTTTATCTAACTAGGGGTTATGAAGTGTGAATTTCCTGTGAAGCTCGATGTCAACCCTTGACATACTCTCCTCGGGTTTTTTGTTTTACAAGTATTGAACTGATTTTAGAGTGTATTTTAGAGATATTTTAGTTTCATGTGTTTGGTTTCTATTATTTTAGTTGGTAGCTCTATCTCAAGATGCAAATTTGGGTTGAATTCAGTATCTCAAGATGAAAACTGTGACATAAATTGGTTCCTATTATTTTAGTTGGTCCCCTGCAAAGTTATGTTTTCTTGTTGTTATTAGTCTTATTTATTGGATTCTATGTCTTCATTTTAGAGCTGATTTGAAAAGATCTGTTGAGAGGAACAAGTTTCAGCAGTAACTCAGTAGCAGTTGAGTATTGGTGCAGTGGTGGAGATAGATAAGCTCACGTGCTCTACCACTGAGAAGAATCAGTCAGAGGAATGAGTCCCTGACTGTTATATGGTTGCTAATAAATATGAAAGTCTAACGTTGTAGTGGACCACGTGTGTCTATTATGTTTATCTTTAAAATTCAGCACCTTGTCTTGTCTTTTTAATCAATCAGTTGTATTTCCTTATCCAGCACATTAATAACAAAAAGCTATTTCTTATCTTCTTCCAACTCTCCAGCAAAATCCTCACACTTCTTCACACCTTGTTCATCATTTGAATTCCTTCATTCTAAACTTCTCAGCCTCCTGATCACCAACATACTGGTATCAGAGCTTATGGCCACGAATGGGACCAGTGTGAATCTATCTAATCCTTCTCTACCTACCTTCAAAGGGGAAAATTATAAGTATTGGAGTACCCTTATGCGCATCCTGTTCCAGTCTCAAGATCTGTGGGAGCTGGTTGATGCTGGCTACTCGACAGAAGATGATGAAGATCGCGTGAGAGAGAATAAGAAAAGGGATTCCAAGGCCCTCTTCCTTATTCTTTCAGTTGTACATGAATCCATCTTTCCTCGAGTTGCAAGTGCCTCAACAGCAAAAGAAGCATAGCTAATTCTCAAGAAGGAGTTCCAAGGCTCCTCCAAAGTGATGGCTGTCAAGCTTCAACCTCAAACAAGAGTTTGAAACATTGCAAATGAAGAGTACTGAGGATGTGCAGGCCTATATTACACGTGCATCAGGGATTGTGAATCAAATGAGGGTGTATAGCGACCCCATCAGTGAGAAGACCGTGGTGGCAAAGGTCTTAAGAAGTCTCTCTCCCAAGTTCACTCATATTGTGGCAGCAATAGAGGAGGCCAAAGATCTCTCAACTCTTTTATTAGATGAGTTGAGTGGATCCCTGCAAGCACATGAAGTTAGGCTAAACAAGTTGGCTGAGTATGTGGAATCAAAGGCATTCCAAATAGAAGGAGAAACATCAGATGCTAAAAGAGGAGACAAGTCTACCAGCAGAGGGAGAGGAAGAAACAACTTCAGAGGACAAGCTCATGGAAGAGGTCGAGGAAGGAGTACTGACAGACAGCAGCAGCAGCATTCTGATTCAAGACCATCCAAAGGAAGCATCCAGTGTCATATCTGCAAAAGATATAGACACATGAAAGTTGAGTGCTGGTTCAAAGACAAGCAAGTTAATATGGCTGAAGAATAAGAAGAATCAAGCAATTTATTCATGGTACACTCCAACAACTCAGATCCAGCACCTCATAGCATATGGGTGGTGGACAGTGGCTGCTCAAATCATATGACAAGCATGAAGGAATGCCTCAGAAGTTTGGATGAAACACAGAAGCAATCTGTGAACAGTTGAAGGCAAAGGAACTGTGGCTATCCAGACGGAGAATGGCAAGGTAAAGCTTCTCCACAATGTCCAATATGTTCCCAGATTGGCTCATAACCTTTTGAGTGTAGGCCAGCTGATATATGGAGGATTATCAGTGTTTTTTGATAAGGAAAGCTGTCAAATTAAAGATCAAAAAACAGGTCAGACTCTAGCAACCATACCAATGACTTCAAACAGGATGTTTCCTCTTGAAGTCTCTAGCATGGAGCAGCTGGGCTTGGTTGTGAATGACAGCAAAGACTCCAACCTGTGGCACCTGAGATATGGACATCTCCATTCTCAGGGACTGAAGACTCTCAGCCAAAGACAGATGGTGCATGGCCTTCCATTGATAACTGAACTGGAGTTCTGTGAGAGCTGTACTCTGGGCAAGCAATGCAGATCTTTCCCTTCTGGAGGAGCTTGGAGAGCATCAACTCCTCTAGAATTAATCCATGCAGACCTGTGTGGACCTATGCACACTGAATCCTTGGGAGGTAACCGCTATTTTCTCTTGTTTACTGATGACTACACCAGAATGAACTGGGTGTACTTCTTAAGAAACAAATCTCAAACGCTTGAGAAGTTCAAGGCCTTCAAGGTCTTGGTGGAGAATCAAAGTCCACATACAATCAGGTGTCTTCGCACAGATAGAGGAGGAGAATTCTTATCAAGAGAATTCACTGAATTCTGTGACTCACATGGCATCAAAAGGCAGCTCTCAGCACCATATACTCCACAACAGAATGGTGTTGTGGAGAGGAAGAACAGGACCATAGTGGAGATGGCAAGAAGCTTACTTATTGAAGGTGGCCTCTCAAATAGCTTCTGGGGAGAAGCTGTATCGACTGCAGTGCATCTACTGAACAGATCTCCCATAAAGGTTGTGCTTAATCAGACCCCTATTGAAGCATGGAGTCAAAAGCAACCATCTGTAAGTTATTTCAAAGTATTTGGTTGCATTGCATACCCTATGATTCCTTCTCAACAGCATCAAAAACATGACAACAAGTCTGTTAAAGGCATATTCATAGGGTACAGCAATGAGTCTAAGGCTTACAAACTTTACAATCCCATCACCTGTAAAGTAATTGTGAGTAGGGATGTAGTTTTCAATAAGAATGACAGGTAGAAATGGAGCCAAGACAATGGTGAATCCACATTGAAGATTCCTCTCATCACAGCAGAAGAAATACTTCAATCAGGAACTAATCTAGAGTTCAATGATGGCAATGCAAGCAGCTCAAGATCAACTTCAACTCCACAATCCAGTGACAGAAGTGCAAGCACCTCAACACCAAATGCAAGGAGTGCATCTAACGTTCCTTCTCATGTCTCAAATTCTACAGATTTATCAAGCAATCAAGCTGATCAAGCCTCCAGTACAAGACCAACACCATCTCCAAATGATATAGGTCCCAGAGGAGTCAGTTCATTGAGATCCATCTATGAAAGATGTACCTTTGCTCTGACAGTCTCTAATCCTATATATTATGATGAAGCTGTAATGCATGATGAATGGAAGCAAGCTATGGAAGATGAGATTGATGCCATCCAC
The DNA here is from genome assembly GCA_026586065.1 of Dioscorea zingiberensis. Taxonomy (NCBI): domain Eukaryota; kingdom Viridiplantae; phylum Streptophyta; class Magnoliopsida; order Dioscoreales; family Dioscoreaceae; genus Dioscorea; species Dioscorea zingiberensis. The sequence goes on along the minus strand of CM048822.1, from coordinate 47,372,756 downwards.
AGAAATAACACCCGGTACCTCACTGATTTACCTGCAGACAAGCAAGCAATGACCTTGAAATGGGTGTTCAAGACTAAACTTGCCCCAGATGGCAGTGTTCAAAAGCACAAGGTAAGGCTTGTTGTAAGAGGATTCAGCCAAGAGTAAGGGGTGGATTATGAGGAGACATTCTCACCAGTGGCCAAATTTGAAACATTGAGGCTCCTCATTGCTCTTGCAGCTCAAAGATAATGGCCCATCTTCCAGCTTGATGTTAAATCAGCATTCCTCAATGGTGATTTACAAGAAGAAGTGTACGTGACTCAACCTGAAGGCTTCCAAGTTGCAGGGAAGGAGATGCAAATTCTGAGATTAAGAAAGGCTTTGTATGGCTTAAAACAGGCCCCCAGGGCCTGGTACAGCAAAATTGATCAGTATTTCATCAACCAAGGGTTCAATAGAAATTAGAATGAGCCTACCTTGTACAAGAAGAAGCAAGGAGAAGATTGTGGGATCGAAAATACTCGCCTGGCATCGTGTGATACCAGACGATATATCGAAGCACAAATATCATTTTTGTTTGTTTGTGGGTTCTTTTATTCCTAATAGAGGCAAGCCCCTATTATTAATTACCCCAGACAATGTCTTGGGAACCTCCGATTAAGGGCAAAAGTACAAGTAGAGAGAATGAGAAAGAAATAATTTATTTTATTGCAATATAATATGATTCGTTACATATCAGCATATATATATATTTATTTATTTGTTTGTTTATTTATAACGCCGCCCTCCGCCTCAGAATCTGTGCCCCTCCATCTTGGGACGTATGCCGTCCTGGTTGTCTCAAAAAGTCTACTTTACCGCCGCTTTGAGACCTATGTCATTTCAATACTTGTGTTCTGTCGACTACCTCAAGATAGGTGCTTCATTGCTATCTCGAAATACGTATCATCTTGAATAGTATTCATATCAGCCAACTCAAAACGCGTATTTCACCACTGGCCCCCTCCCCTTTTATAAAATAAGGCCCATGCACCTTTCTTTAAACAAGCCTGTCTCTCCCCAACTTCCCTTTCAAATGGCAAGTCTCATATTCATTCAAATAATATTCTTTTGATTTAATTCTCCAAGCCTTCGTAGAGTGAATGTATATGACCCTACAATCCTTTGACTTAGAGAATAGCTTTGCTTTCATATCTGGAGCATTAAGATCAAACTTGGTGTGTGAATGGCTTTGCCTATGTTCCTTTCCACATTTTTTATTTGTCCAATATTTTCTTCGATTCCATTCACAATAGCTTGGTATTGGGAATTATAATTATAAAGCTAAGATCATTCCACCAAACATCTCAAGGAGCATTTTATACAACTGGGGAGCCTTTTCATTGGTGTTTACAATCATGATATTATGAAGCTTGCATAACAACGGACCACATTCAAAAACACAACAGCAGCTTTATGACCCTTCAAAAATTATTCATCATAATAGATAGTGGCAAGCTAGCAGCCTCCTTAAGAAATTAGCTTCATGAACATTGTTTCTATTCCAGCTTGATGACAATACTTATGCAGCACTTCACCATTTCTAGCAATCTCTGCAGCACCTCTGCTGCAGCCTTAATTCTTCATTTTCAGAAACTTTGTGACAGATTCAACAATTCCTCAGTTCTTATGGCAGCCCTTTACAGCAGCAGCTTCCTTGCAGAAGATCAGCTCAAGCAGCGACCAGCTTGCAGCACGACATTGGCAGCTATACAATAGCTTCAAAAGAAAAAGCAGTAGCAGTAACTTCATCTTGGCAACAGCACAGAAGCCCACCAGTTCTTCCACAAAGAGGCAATTCTCAACTTCTATTTCAAGTTTCCATTGTGTACTTGAACCATAACTTTCCTTCACCATCCTCCCGGCAACAATCCTCATACCATTAGAAGCATTGAAATCATACACTTGATCAAGTTTCTTCATACTTGACAAATTTCTTGCATCATCATTAACAGCAGAAGACCCACGCAAATCATTGTTCGATCATTTAGCACATTCTTGATGTTGCAATAGCATCAGGATATTGTGAACCGCAATCAGGATCTTCATCAAATACACTCTCCCAATTTCATGACTCAATATCGACACAAAGCACAACAGAGTAGGTGAATTTGCCACTACTCCTTACAGCAGAAGATTATCTTTCTCCAATCAGCTTGGTGAATTTAACCTATCTCTCTATTCAGCTTGCATCGCGAGATCTTCAGGTACTGAGTTCATTCATATTATGCCATTGTCTTATGCTTCCGTACTAGCTGTCCTTCTACTCTTTTTGCTATTGTAATTGTTAATACTTGGAAACCAATTCCTTCCCTAGACTATCTTAGCACGACCCGATTGCCTTATTGAATTCATTTGCTTCACATAGGTAACGAGCCCAGACCCAATGCAATTACATCACAATTGATCTTGAGGCAGCATAATCAGCATGGCAGCAAAGTAGCTTCTGGTTTTCAGATTTCCTTTTTTTTGAAAAAAAAAATTCGGCAAAGTCTCCTCTGTATTTGGAGCCCTGGTTCTATACAAACATTCATAATTTATCTCATCCATTCACACCACATCAATCACAACACATAATCTCTTTTTTACAACTTCATCTTCAAAGGCTTCAAAGGCTGCTGGCGGCGAAAATTGGTATTGATGGCCATTGTTGGGACTGTTGATGGCGAACATACAGAGGGGCTGGTATCTTCAGAATTTGTTGATGACGACCTTCAGTATTTGTTGATGACGGCCTTCAGAATTTGTTTGATGGCGGCCTTCAGAATTTGTTTGATGGCGACCTTCAATATTTGATGACAAACACTGATGATGCCGGGGGTTGTTGATGCAGACGAGCGAGCTGCTGTCGGGATGCTGCTGTAGAACAGATGGAGCTGCCGATTGTTGATGACGAACAAAAAGTCATGCGCTGCTAATGGCGAGCAAAGGGGCTTGCTGTTGATTGTTGATAATGAACAGAAAGCTGTGCGCTCTGATGGCGAACAGAGGGGCTTGCTGTCGATTGTTGATGATGAACAGAAAGTTGTGCGCTGCTGATGGCGAACAGAGGGGCTTGCTGTCGATTGTTGATGACGATCGTTGATGATGCCGGGGTGCTAATGCAGACGACCCAACTGATGCCGGGGAGTGCTGACGCAGGGGCTGTTGCTGTGGCCTAAGGAAGAGGAGGGGCGGTGAGGCAGGCTCCCGGCGGCGGGCTTCAGATCTGGAGGACATGGCAGTACGGTGGCATCACCGGGGCCTTGGTGACCAACGGGTAGCTATGCGGTGAGGTTTGAGGTGCTCTGGTGGTGGCGAGTCTGGAGAGCCGTGGCGTTTGGCCTTGTAGCAGCGCTTGTAGCGTGTGTGTATGGGCTGGCCAGGTGTGGCCGAACATGTTGGTGCAGGCCTAAGGACGCGGCTGCAGGCTTCAAGGAGTGCCGGGCGGTGGCTTGGTGAGACGGAACTGCAGATCTGAGGCGGACAAGTGAGGAGGAGGTGGCGGGCAGGCGTCGGGTAGGGCCAGTCTTTGAGGCAGTCGCGGGGAGGGGCGGACTGCCTGGAGAAGGAGGCGGCTGAGCATGGAGGCGTGAACAGCCGTGGAGAGGGCTGGCGGCTAGGGCTTTCTTTTGCTTTTTTTTTTTATCAATTTTCATCTATCATGCATATAATATGTACATAATTTATAATACCTTTTTTGCTTTGGTTTCTCAAAAATCTTCTTCTTTGATTTCTCTTCTCCGCTTCTATCTCTCCCTTCTTTTGATCGATTTTCTTCCTCCCCCTCCGACTGATCTGTCTTCTTTTTTATCGTCCTTTGAGTCCCAACTTCCCCTGTAAAATCTCAGTCCGTCGTAACCTCTTTTTGACTCTCTCTTTTTTTTGTACCGGGTAGGAACGAGGGAGATGAGATCAAATCTTTATTTTCTTTATTATTATTTTTATTTTATTTTTTTTATTTTTTTAATCCTTTAATTAATTAATTAAATGATTAATTAATTAATTATTTAAATGCTTTTACATGTGGGGCCTTGAGATTGCCTTGGGATGGGTATTCTCGTGCCTCGAGATCGGTACCTTTTGAGTCGCTTCGAGATTTGTTCTCGGTTGAAACTGCTTTGAGATCCGTTCTCAGATGATTTGGATTTTGAAGTTGCCTCGGGTTATGTATTCCCGGACTATTTTAAATTTGTCTCGAGATTTGTTCTCGAATGATCATGGGATTTATACCCCTTGATTTATCTTGGGATATGCTTCTTTATCAAACCCTGATTTGGCCAGGATTATGATAAATTAAATTTATTAGAATTAGGATTTTAATTCTAATAAGATAAAGACATGTATTTTTTTATATAAACAAAGATGTGCTGCTGGTATGCTTGTATGTGGATGATATCATATACATGAGTTCATCCATACAGATGGCAGAAGAATTCAAGCTCAATATGATGAAGGCTTTTGAGATGTCTGACTTAGGACTTCTACACTACTTCCTTGGACTAAAAGTGGAGCAAGATGAAGAGGGAGTGTTCATTTGTCAGAAGAATTATGCTCAGACTTTACCTAAAAGAGCACAGATGCTTGATTGCAAGAAGACAGCTACCCCAATGAACACAGGTGAAAAATTTCATCTCAATGATCAATCAGGAGACACAGATGCAGGAGCTTATAGAAGATTAATTGGAGGATTAATCTACTTAACACACACAAGACCTGATATTAGTTTCTCAGTTGGAATGTTATCAAGGTTCATGCAATCACCAACCAAACAACATCATGGTGCAGCAAAAAGGATCCTAAGATACATTGTAGGGACACTTGATTATGGTTTGTATTACTCTCATGTTAGTGATTTCAAGTTAATTGGTTTCACTGCCAGCGATTGGGCAGGCTCCACAGAAGATAGAAAGAGCACATCAGGCTCAATCTTCACTATAGGATCGATCAGCAGACTTGGAGCTCAAAGAAGCAGGAAATTATAGCTCTCTCATCAACAGAGGCTGAATACATTGCAGCCACATCAGCAGCATGTCAGGCAATATGGCTAAGGAGGTTGCTACTTGATGTTGATGAAGAACAGAGAGATCCCACTGAGTTGTTTTGTGACAATAAGTCTACTATAGCACTGGCCAAGAACCCCATTATGCATGGAAGGACCAAACATATTGATATAAGGTACCACTTCATTCGAAGTTTGGTGACAGATGGTTCAATGGTGCTGAAATACTGCAGAACAGATGAACAAAGTGCAGACATATTTACAAAACCTTTGTCTGCTCAAAAATTCAGTTATCTGAGGATGAAGATAGGTGTCAGCAGCTATGAGTTAAGGGGTGGTGTTGAGAGGAACAAGCTTCAGCAGTAACTCAGTAGCAGCTGAGTATTGGTGCAGTGGTGGAGATAGATAAGCTCACATGCTCTACCACTGAGAAGAATCAGTCAGAGGAATGAGTCCCTGACTGTTATATGGTTGCTAATAAATAGGAAAGTCTAATGTTGTAGTGGACCACGTGTGTCTGTTATGTTTATCTTTAAAATTCAGCACCTTGTCTTGTCTTTTTAATCAATCAGTTGTATTTCCTTATCCAACACATTAATAACAAAAAGCTATTTCTTGTCTTCTTCCAACTCTCCAGCAAAATCCTCACACTTCTTCACACCTTGTTCATCATCTGAATTCCTTCATTCTAAACTTCTCAGCCTCCTGATCACCAACAAGATCAAGAGATCAAGTGTGAGCCCTCAAAAGGAAGGCATTATAAATTCTTCTATCCAAACAGATGCCATATCAAAACTATAGTGGGACTTGAGAATAGTGTAGACTTTATGCTGTATAATGAACCATGAAGGACTATGCTCTTCATTTCGAGTAGATCTATGATCCGGTGATTTTCATCTGTCAAACAATACACTATTCATTAACCTTTATCAACACAATTGCCAGCCTTAACTACGAAGCATATGTTCTTGTCTATTCCTTGTGCCAGTCAAGAATCTTGCCTTTTCTGATTCTTTCCCCACATCTCAACCTTTGGGCTGCTTCTTGCATAGTGGGATCAAATTGCTTTTTCTAATTCTATCTCATCTTTTTTCTATTTTTGTGTTCACTGATATCACTATGAAATATTCTTTGTTAATTTGAACACCCCATGCATAAAGAACCTACTTCATTGTAGTTAATGTGTTTTCAGTATGACAAGAAACAATCTGAAGAAAAAAAACTTTTTATGAATGGCCTTGGAATTTGTTGTCATTGTTTCAAAGAAGTAAAACATGGGATTGTAAATGCAACTGCACATGGAGTGTACTCTAATGATAATTAATTGTTTTTATAAATTTACTTTTGAACATGGATCACTTTGTAAAGTTTTAAATGATATATTAGTTACCACCTTCTAGGATATATTAGTTGAATATTGAATGTTTCCTTGAAATCTGAAACTGATTTCAAAGTCAAATTCTTGAATCTTTTCATTTTTGACTTATTTATGGATTGGATTTAGAGCTTGATTCATGTATCTATTAAACTTGGCATTAATATTTGTTGCTTTTGACACTTAGCTTATGTTGATATTTTTTTTTATAGTGTGGATGGTTGTTCAAATCTATTTGAACCTTTGAAGTCTTTCTAAATGTTTATCATTATCCATGTGTCAGTTATATCAGCTGATGGGAGTACCAATTTGCAGTTCACCAAGTTGCCGCAACAATGGGAGTACCAAGCTTGCTGAACATTGGGAGTGCAAGACAACATTGATGTTATTTGATTACTCAACATGTTAGAAGAAAGGTGTGAAGTTTAAAGGAAGAATGATCTCCCAGATCTGGACTTTCTTGTTATTACCCAACATGTTTTCTTTTGTGCAAAAATTTATCTATTGAAGTTTGTATGTTTTTTTATTTGTAAACAAATTTATATTTACTTAATTTTGTTGTAATTATTTTTTAATTATCAATAAATTTTTAATTATTTTTAAATCTGAATTTAATGGATCAGTGTAATGTTATTGATTATGTAACAGAAATAGGTAATCATCAATAAAAAGGGATAATTATCCATTAAAAAAAATTAAAACTAAAATAACAAAAAATATCATATCTTCATATATTGGCGGCGGTTATTAACCGCCTTGAAATGCAATCAATCAGCGTTTTTGATTACATGTAGGGGCAATTCTAAACCGCCGCTAAATGCTATTAGCGGAGGTTATACCAGCGGTTCCAAAAACCGCCGCTAAATGGTGTCCCGACGCTCACCTTACCGGCAGTTACTGAACCGCCACTGAAACTTAACCGCCGCTAAATGATATAAAAACCGCCGCTAATAGTCTTTTTTCTTGTAGTGCATCCGGTTGTTGAGTCGATCCAACTGCGATGGCTACTGGCTTTGAGTCCATCAGCCATGACATATGTGAAAATCATCTCCCATACTGATGATAAATGATTAAAGAAATGCATAAGTGCATATCATTTGATTTATTTGGATATTGGCACGAATCATATCTATGATCAGCATACTGTTTTCATGTTTAATATCATTCAACATATATATCTCACTTACTTTATTTTTACTATCTATTGTTGAAGGCATATAGGTATGTTTATACCTGACAATGGTGTTAGTACCTCACTGAGCTCCTTTAGCTCACCCTCTTTTCACATTGTTTTGTGCAGGCGATAGATCGGAGTTCGAGTAGAGACTCCGGTTTACAAGCTAGAGTGTTATGACCTATAGTGGGCTCTGATCATCTTATTTGGCCATGTATTTAGTTGACATTTAGGAGAGTGTGGACTTCTTTATTATTTTAGACACTTATGTATGTACTATGTCCGTATTTTAATTTGTTGATGTATTAGATAATACTTTGGTTTGCCAGATACGACTTGAGTAAACTTCCTTATTTAGCTTCCACATGATTTTCTAGTTATTAATTATCAGGTACTACAGCCTTAGGCTCAGGGTTCACCCCTTGAGCTGGCTGGTGTGACATCTAGTCCCTAGTTGAAAGGCGGTGTTACATTTAGAACAAGACTTCTACTCTCCATAATCAACTAAAGATTTACTCATTGTGCTTAATTCTGATATGTAATCAAGCAAGTCACTGTCAGCTATATCAATTCCTTGGTTCTGACAAAAGCATATGAGCATTGGATTATCATCTCAGAAATTGTTGACTTTTAACTAACAAACTATTTCTTTAATAATTTACATCCAGAAGATCTAGCTACCGGTTTGCAACAGCTGTAACTGCTGCATAGCATTCCTCCAAGGTTGATCTATGGAGATATTTGTCAAACACATCTGCCTATTGAGAAGAAAAGTCATTCAAAAGCGAAACTACAAGATATATGTACATGCAGTCACCTTAGGAGGTTATAATAACGGGATGAGATATGAAGAATAACATAATTATAAACTTTAAGCTATTGAAGAGTGCTATAGAAAGAAAGATATACACATAATTGTATTTCTTAATTAGATAGAATAATTATAGGTATTTGATTGTAGAGATTTGATTATAGAGATTTTATCTTGTTTCCTATAATAGATTACCTAGTTTGTATATAATATGTATACACTTTTACAATCGTACAGAAAACTATTCTCTCATTCCCTGAGTTTCACATCGTATCAGAGATCTAGTTCCAATTTCCAGGGTCTAAAAATTTTTTCTTTGTTTTTACTCAGCTACCCAGTGAGCAGCTTGGTATTTTCTTTGGGTCACCTTGTTTGAGTGACCGATTATTGTCACAGACATCATTCCTAGGAGCGCCTTCCTACGATTGGCCATTCACCAAAATCTGGGTTTGTTGCGGTTTTGTCTTTTATTTGGTACAAATCCTTTGTTAGTTGTTGTTGTTATAATGGTTGGTGAACAAAAGCATGTTGTGACTAGTTTGGTATCTTCTGTGTCTAAAATTACTAATGAGAAATTAAATGAGTTTAATTATTATTATTGGAATAAGACGGTCTGATTGTATTTGAGGAGTATTTCTCAAGAGCATCATCTCACTCATAATCCTTCTCCTGAAAATGATTCAGGTTATGCTAAGTGGATGAGAGTTGATGCCCAACACTTGATACAGATCTGGAATTCTATTGAACCTGACCAGTCTAGTCATATCACTCACTATGGCTGTGCCAAAAATGTAATAGAGGAATTGGCGTTTGTGTTTTCTAGGAAAGAGAATATTTCCCGTATCCTTGATGTGTACAAGGAGTTCTATCGAGGTGAACAACATATCGCTCATTTCTCTCCAACCATATATTCCATATGATTGCCATCTTTGTGAGCTCTTATCCTTTTTGTAAGATCTTGTGCACCGTATTGTGAGACTTGGAACCCCAAATATCATGGAGTGAGTAGGGGACAGAATCCAATCCATACATGATTCGGTAGTGCCCTTGATGCTTCGTGCAAAGATACTTTAACTCGGTGAAAGTTAGGTGCTACTTAAATATTCATTATATATATATATATATATATATATATATATATATATATATATATATATATATATATATATATACATATATTATAAGTGCAAAAACCGGTTCCTCCTTTGGATCGAACCTGGTTCCGACAAACGGTTAAGATTTGTTTGTTGGGGAGGACATTGACAGTTACCGGAGAAGATAATGGATGGCTCTAGCTCGTCGGAGTTCCTACACAGGAAGGGAAAAAGTCTGTCAGGGTGGGCCTTGTGTCCCGGTTTAGCTCCGACGATCAAGTCATTGTGAGAACTTGGAAATCGGAGAGAGTTCAGGCCAGTTCAATTGATTACCCTTCCCTTCTGTTGTAAAATCCGAGGATTTTAGAGAATAAATTTGTCTTAATCGTTTGATTAACAAAGGAAAATCCCCAAGGTTGGAGATGTTTGAATTTTTGGAATTTAAAACTTCCTATAATGGATTAACAAATGGTTTATAATTAATAAAGGAGTTCCTCAAGCATAGATTTTATATTGATAGAAGGATTTAAATGGTTAATGCCTTAATTGGGTTTAAATGGGGCTACTGGGGACTTAAGTATAATTTCATTTAAAATAAATAATAGTCAAGAGGTCATGAAAAGTAAATAGATGACTAAGAACAAAAAGGTAATTTTGTTCACCTAGATCAAAAGCTCATTTTACTACATGACATCATCGTCCAATAACTCCATGATGTCATCTCTAGATGCCTATATCTCTCAAGTGTGGAATTTTAGTTCCTAAGGCTAGTCTTTTCAATGAACTTGGGGCTACGTAATTGCTTCTGGAAAAGAGTTAGAGAGAGAGGGGGAAAGGAAGCTTCTTTGACTTTTTTTTTTAAAAAAAAAAGATGATGAATTTTTAATTTTATTGCAAGTATGCCATCGTCCATGCACGAGATATTTCTTCAGAGTGGCACGGGAAGGCAATGGGGCTTCACTGCGAGGGACGCGACAGACGACTGTTCTCCGGTGAGTATTTTGTCTCTAGAAACACCTATAGAGGGCCTGTAAACATGTAGTTATGCATGAAACTATTTAGAGTTTGTTCATGAATTATAAATACATACATGGCTACCAAGGGGCGTGGGTGTACATGCAATGGTTAGAAATGTTGGTTGATAGTATGATCATTTTTGGTGTTTATAAGACAAGTGGGTTTTGCATGTGTAGATGCAATGATAAAGAACAAAGTGAATAAACATGCATGAATATAGGCTCACAGTTCACGGGTTTAGTTGAGTTTGGAGATAATACTTACTTTCTCTTGGGGTTGCCTGGATTTTATTGGGAAAAAACCATGGTTTGTTTTAAAGGAGCACTTAGGAGATGGGATGAAGATATACTTCACCAATTGTTAGCAATGAAAACAAGAGTTATACATGAACTCAGAGGGGTGTTCTCTTGGCAATTGAAAATACAAGTATGTGCATGTGTGCTTGTGTCTAACAATGTTAATCTATGATCAGGTTCCAAGGAGGAATGAGTGGGAGAAACACCTGGTGTGTATGTGTGTAGGTATAGTCATTCACAGGTTGTATGAATGAGTTCTTTACAGTTGCATGACTGGGTATTCACTGATAAGTCTGTGAGGATGATCTATATTAATTAAAGGATTAGCAACAAAGGTCAAAGGTTAGGAAGAAGAGTTAGTTATATGCGTGTGATGTGGTTCAAATCATTTGACTATGTAGTATATATTAAGGTGTTGTGACTAATGCCTGTAGAATAGAAAGGGAGAGATGTTAGAGTATGGACTCTAAACTAATACCTAGGCTAAGGAACCAAAGACAGGTCCATTCATCATGGAAGGTGAGTAAAGAAGATGGTGATAGATGATGCCGTGTGAGCCACTATGGTTTAGATAATGATTAAAGAATAAAGCATGGTTTTAGTTTGTTGGATTTTATTTCAGGGTATGGTTAATGAAAGTTAAGGAAGCTTTCTTTATTCTTGTCAGTGATGTTGATATGGACGACTAGAAGGGTAAGCTCTCTGTTGGGTATTAAGTGGGCTTTATTCACACTTTCCAGAATTTATAAACCATGCTTTGTAGGTAGATGAAATGGGTGAGGTTTAGTGGTACGACTGGGAGGTTTAAAAGTCTGTTGAAGGGATTGTGTTATGGAAGTTTGCAGACCATGTTAAAAGACTCTAATCTGTGACTGTGTGTGTATTGTAAGGGTGGTGATGTCTCAGTTAGTGCAAGTGTATAGTCATGGTTATTGGTTTCAGATTAGAGGCCGAGTGTCAGGTTGAGGATGACCTGTTAGAGTTGAGTTGGGTTTCATGGATAAGTTTATGTTTTGTTGAAGTCCTGTTAGGTTATAACCATGGGGCCTTCCTTGAGTGTTAGAGGATTGATGGTGATGATGTACTTTGGTTGATAGAAGCCATGAATATAGTTAGTTGGTCTTTAACAAGTTATTGAGGTTGGTTATTGGTTGCATGGGCATTGAGTTGGCAAACTCATCTGTTAATGCTTTCATGCCTGATTGTTATGGTCTGATCTTGGTAGAGGGGTTTGATTCCTTAATGACATGTTAATGTGTTTCGTGGTGTTTCAGTTGTGATTTAACTTAATAAACAGGAGCTCTTATTATCACATGTGATATGGGTGTAGGTTGGTAATTAGTTTGAGGTTTTCAAACTTGAGTTATAAGATGAGGTTCAGAGAAGGGTTAATGAGGATTGATTCATTGAGTTTAGCCACGTCAAACAATTAGATGGATAAACAATAAAAGGTTCAACGGTTAAGTAATAGGCTAAGTGTTAAAAAGTTGAGTTCAATCAAGTTAAAAATAGTAAAAGACCTGCAGTTGGCTGTCCGCTTCGAGGGACAGCTTGGCAGCTTGTAGTTACCCGATAGGGTCGTGTATATACCGTTGGAAAGATGGGGAAGAGATCTTTCCAACGAGCCTTAAATCAACTCGATCGGGTTTCGGAATCAAAAGTTATGAGCAGTTCTTTGGGACTGCGCCGTGGGTTTAGGAATTATACATTAATATTATTGTCAATATTAATAAATTATAATAGGGATAGTGAGGATACTAAGTTAACTTGTGTTCATCAGGATTGACGTAGATGCGAAGGGAGTTGGTTCCTTGGGACACCAGACTTCATGACTTTTGTAAGTACTTTTGCCTAGTACCCGCCCATTGATGGGCTTTCTTGACTTTGTTGATTCATGTTTCTTGTAAGTACTTCTGACTAGCACCTCTGTCCTTCAATGTGTTGATTGGCCTCATGAATATTGAGTATTATTGTTTTGCTTCTTTGTATATTGGCTTGAAGTTACCATGCTTTTCTTGGATTCGCATACACGAATTTGTTAACTTGCTCTTGTTGAACTCCCATGTTAGTGTATGCTTGTTGAAGTTCTGGCTTTTGTTGAATATGATTGTGATCGCTGAACATACTTTCCCGTTGATCGGCACGTGGCCGTGGTAACACGTAAGCTTGTACTCCATCCTGGTGTGTGTGTGTGTCGGTTGTTCTTGTTGCTGAATATGTCTTCCCGTTGATCGGTACATGGCTGTGGAAACACGTGAGCCGATGCTCCGTCCGGGTTGATGTTTCAGCTCTTCTTGTATTGTAGATTCTCCCGCTCAGTGCAGATTATGTTGCGGGCGTCCAGGGGGAGGACACTCTGGACGTCCTGTAGTCCTACCAGGGGGAGGGAACTCTAGATGTCCACCCGTCAGTGGGACGATACGCTGACCGTGTACATACATGTAGGAGCGCTACCAGACTCAAGGGTCTGGATGATAAGATTCAAGATCGGCTTAGGTCGATGGCTGTCGGGGAGATGACAAGTTTGTTCTTTATGTTTGATTTGACTTCATGCTTTGTGCCTGTGCTTAGTGATAGTGATCCTCGTGTGTTTTGAGCTTAGTCTTTCCTATGTTATTACTTTGTGTGGATCACTATTACACGGTTGTTTTCATGACCTCTTCGCATTCCTTGTGGGGGTACTTACTAAGCTTTCCATTCGAAAGCTCATTCCACTTGTTTCCCTTCTTTTTTTCTAGGACTTGAGGTGTATGTGACTTAGGATCAGGAGCTGTGTGAGGGATCGAGATATTCTAGTAGAGGTTCGAGGACCTCAGGTTTTCCTATGTGAGAATTTATTTTGTAGGACCCTTGTAGGGCCTTAACTTGTGTGAAGTGTCAAATTATGTTTTAAATTCCGCTGTAAAACTCTGATTATTGAAGTTAGTAGATTATATTATTGCATGCTTTTGATTATTTAGGCCTTGTATCCGAGTGGGGCTCGTCTCCACTTAGGTACGGCCGGTCTGCTGACGTGCTCGAGGTCCCGGGATTCTGTTCGGGGCGTGACATCTGTTCTCTTCCTTCTTATTCCCTTTGCTAGTGTTTGGCGCCCGTCCCCTTGATGTCAGAGATCTTGCTTGTCGTACTTATCTCCTGACATGATATCTTCTGCACCTTATCTCCATGTCATCTCTTCTCCCTATGTCTTGACTTCGTAGTTACCTTTTTGCCTAAAGGAGGTGTCTGAGGTAGGGATTTGTGCCGGTTGGATGGATGCTCAGGATGTCATCATGTGTTGAACCAGATATACCCATAACATATATATATATATGGGCATGAGACTATGCGGCCGGCCTTATCACTGTGCAAGTGCGGTCGCCTCCATTTGACCCACTTTCCCAGTGTTTTGAGAAAATCCAACCGTATGGATGGAAAGAACATCGAAAAATAAGCTAGCATGTCAATTTTCATACAATTTGGGAACTTGTAGGGTCTTCATCTTAACGGGTGAAATTCTGAACCGGTAGGATTTTTATAAATTTTCACTCGTTAATATGAAGACCCTACAAGTTCCCAAATTGTATGAAAATTGATATGCTAGATTATTTTTCGATTTTCTTTCCATCCATACGGTTGGAAATCCTTAAAACATGCTCCAAGGGCCAAAAAGGGAGGTGACCTTACTGGAACAGTGTTCCGGCCGGCGTGATTGTATCATGCCCGTATATATATATATCATGATACAGTCTGGCCGGCCTTATCACTATTCATTTACTGTTGCCTCATTTTGAGGCATTTGGAGAATATTTTTTTCCAAATCCAACCATATGGATGGAAAGAACATCAGAAAATTAGATAACATGTCGATTTTCATACAATTTGGGAGGGTGATGATCATTCATCTTAAAGGGTGAAATTTTGAACCGATAAAATTTCTATAAAAATTCACCCTTTAAGATGAATACATATCACCTCACCAAATTGTATGAATATCGACATGTTATCTTATTTTTCGATGTTCTTTCCATCCATACGGTTGGATTTGGAAAAAAAACTCTCCAAATGTCTCAAAATGAGATGACCTTATTTACACAGTGATGTGGCCGGCCTGACTGTATCAAAATTATATATAATAGTAGTCATTTCAATTAAGTTCACTGAAAACTAACTGCATGCCCATTAGATGGTAATATATATTATGAACCCTAAGATAAAATGCCAAAAGGCTCTGGCATGCTATGATTTGATCTCATTTCACACTCCTTGCAGGCCTCTCCTTTATCCTCTTTGTTTTTCTTCCTTTTGTCCTCCATTGAGGAATGTATCAGAGCTGCTTGGTTTTCTTGTGTTATAATCTTTCATAAAGTTACTAGTCCCTGTCCTATATGAGCTGCCATGCTATCATTCTAACTCCACTTTAAACTCATGCACTGCAACACAATGTACATTTGCTCTTCTTTCACAGTCTCAACTATCAAATGCAATGAGTGCAATCTATGCCCAATTTGTGTCTTGCTACCCATACATATATAGTTCTATCTATACTTTCCCTCCACTACAACCACAACTCATGTTTTAGCCTTTTTGGTGAGAGGGATATATTGAAACAAATATTATATATATTGCAAGTATATATCATGTTGATTTATTAATAGTGTATCTATGTGCATGTTTATATAAGTGTTGTAAATCCATGCAATTAGGGTTAACATTATGGATAACCAAAACCAATCTCTTCCTTCTATTACTTCTAA
This sequence comes from Dioscorea zingiberensis, assembly GCA_026586065.1. Lineage (NCBI taxonomy): Eukaryota > Viridiplantae > Streptophyta > Magnoliopsida > Dioscoreales > Dioscoreaceae > Dioscorea > Dioscorea zingiberensis. The sequence continues at coordinate 47,357,251 of CM048822.1, read as the reverse complement.
GTTTTCGGAAAAACACAAACTAATTTTCCTCAATCTCTCTTATAAATAAGCTTCTCCTTATAGATAGATACATTGTAAATTTTTATTTAGACAAATAACTCCTATTTTCTTTCGCTCTCCCAATGCTCAAGACAAGTATATATAACTCATAAAAAATACAAAAATGTTTTCTTCCTCATCACTTTTTTTTTGACATAATTGATAACTTGATTAGTGGAATGACAAATAGTTATTAAGATCGATCTTTCATATTAATTTATTAATTATGTTATATATATATATATATATATATATATATATATATATATATATATATATATATATATATATATATATATATATATATATATATATATTGGCTTGACTTGTATCCTACGTACCCATTAACACACACACACAACCCTCTCGCTTTTGATAAGTAATATCTCACTTTGGGACAGGAATAACTTTTGAAAAGTTTTGAATTTTTTGGGGGGAAATTTTAAAGTAAAGGTATTAATGATAAGATAGTTATGTGGCTTCTATGTATTGGTGGGTGAATTATTATTATATTTTTAAACTTAAATTAAAGTTTTTGGCGGAAAATATTTTTATTGGGGAATGTGTTGGGGATATCCCACTTGGGGATATCCCCCTATCAAACATGAGCAAATGTTTGGGTTACCCAACTCGTGATAGAATAAGTTTTAAAAGTTTTGAAATTTTATAAAAATTTTAAAAGAAAATGATTAATGATAAAGATAGTGATGTATTGACTTTTATATCGGTAGGTTATATTTTTAAATCTTAATTAAAGATTTTACTAAAAAACTTTTTCATCGGGACCGCTGGTTATCCTCGTATAACCCCCAACCAAACAAGGCCGGGTTGTGTTGTGTGTTGTTTAGTTAATTTTTTTTTTTTTTTGGTGTGTTACTGGTTGCGGCCGGTCCGACAGTAACACAGCCTTATATGTATATATATTTCTTTTTGATTGTTGGTAATGGTAATGAGTTAAAGGTTCTTGTGTCTTTGTCAATGGCAGCTCTGTACACACTTCATTCCTTTGCCTTTCTAATTTGGAGAATCAAACCTATTTGCTGCCTCCTTGTTGCTTAGATAAAGTAGGGGGGGACAAAAGAAAGAAGGGGACCATTTCTTGAAATTCTATCTTTAAAAATTTGCCTTGAGGTGGTTAAAGGAGACAACTTCTCAATAAACAGATAAGATAGCTTCAAAGCTAGCCATGCATGAAAAAAAGATCAATCCTTTTCAAACTATATATATTCTAAAATACTTTTTCATTTCATGAGCAAGCAACAAGATCATGGAAAATTATATATTTTAGATGAATTCCTAAATAATAATTAATGAGCATCAACATCACCATCAACATCACTTGCATGTGTTCTCATTGCATTGCAAGTTGTTAATTGTTTGAAAATGAAATCATATCATCACACATTAACAACTTTCCATTTATAAGGGAAGTGCAAGTGCTATATTAATTAGCTTGACTTCTCAAAAATTATTGTTTAAAGTTCCATTTAAATGTCATGTTTTTTATAAGTATTTTTAGAGTAAATTTTTTTTTTGACAAAGGTGACAAGCACCCCCTCCCTGTGAGGTAAGTGGAGTGAAGCAAATACTCTTTACGCCTCACCTATGGTTACATGGGGAGTTCGATGATCCTTGTTATTATTATTGTTTAATAATAATAATAATAATAATTTTATTTTAAATTTTATTAGTGAGAGGGAGAAATTAAAAGAGGGAGTACCTTCCAATCTAATCCAACATGATGGCATTAAGATCCAAAGGGAGGGAGCAGAGAAAGAGATTGATGATGGCAGTGGCAATTGACATTGCAGAAGGGGAGTCAAAGGCTATCTTATTGGATCTTGCACAATTGATAACTTCAAGGAAATTAAATCACATGTAAATTTATTACTTTCAACTAGTTTAAAAAAAAGCAGTCAAAAAAGACATATATACTTAAAACCAAATTTGAGAGACTTTTCATATCAACCAACTTTTGTTTTGTCTAACTACAATAATAAGATAAAAAAAAAAAAGTATTACAGATTTTTATCACCATGCATGCATGGGTCATGATGTATGTCATGGAAAATAAATTAATTTGCAAGACAAATTGGTACAAGAAGAATAAGTAAGGTCTTTATTTGCTTTCCAACTGTGATAATGTCTTGCAACAAAGGAAGGGTCCGTTTAATATTGGGAAAGTGGGGAATTTTGACCTTTGTTTGTCATTGGCTTTGCCTTCAAGGAGGTTAGTAGGGTTGGTATATAGTCACTTTTTTTTCTTTTGTTGTCTTTGAGTTTGTAGCACATCATCATGTACAACAACACTTTTTGTCTTGGAAGGGAGAAATATGAAATATGAAATATGAAATGTAATTAATTTTTTAAAATTAAAATTAAAATGTTTTAAAAAAATTATTTTATTTATTAGCTCGAGATTGAATAAGATTATAAATGAACACATCCGACTGAAGGTGTATGTTGCACCAATTGAAGATAAAATAAAAGAATGATGGTTTGGACATATGCATCATAGACCCCTATGTGCCCCTGTTCGAAAATATAATAGTTTAGTAATATAAGATAAGAAGAGGGGTAGAGGTAGGCCTAGGATCACGTGGGGAAAGATAGTATTTAAGGACCTACGTTTATTAAATATTAAACCGGATTTTATATTTGACAGAGCGACATGGAGACATAGAATTCATATAGCTGACCCCATCTAGTATGAGATTAAGGCTTAGTTGTTGTTGTTGTATTAGCTCGGGAGAAAGGATCGCATTTCGTCAGAACTCTCACTCTCAAAATTATATTTGTAAAATAACCTTTGCATTGCTTAGGACTTTCTAAAAAACAATAGTTATATAATAACAAATGCCTATCGTGTTGCTAAAGACTCTCATAAAAATAATAGTTACATAAGATAATTAATCATAACTTGCGTTAGTTAATGTTAGAAGCCCATGTAGTTTGGGCCTTCTTATAGGTTTCAAAACATTCATATACAATGAAACAATTTTAGTTACACATTGAATATTCACAAACCTTTCATCCTTCTTTAAAGTCTTTTATATGCTTCACTTTAGTAGCTTGTTAAGTTCGTTTAGTGGATATGCTCTCTTACGCATGCGCACAGGGGGTGCAAATATCTAGGTATGGCTTACAATTTTCGTACTCGTGCAGGCGCATGATGTATGCGCAAACGAATGCACCATTTTGTTTGTTCACCTTGCGCGTGATATTATTATTTTATAAAAGGACCCTCACGGAAATTTTAATTGCTTTCTTCATCTTCTCCCTCCTACATCCATCTTTACACTTTCTTCTCTGTCGGAGCAAATCAAAGAGCACTCGTGGTTCTCAATTCGGGTGCACGAATATGAGAACAAAGAGTGTTGTATCCTGGGAGAATATTACCACTGTTATCCTGTTGCACCGAGTTAATCACTCAAAGGAGGTGAAATTGCTCTTAAGGTCAGTGCATTTGCACGCCTTAGTCACCCTATTCCTGTTCATAGCACCATCTCCATCAATAAATTTCCAACAATTAACAACTACCATAACGTGACCACTGGTTTAAAATGTATCATTCCAAGCAATTGTTATGATTTTTAAAATAAATAAAAAAATCAAAAGTATGAATCTAATTTTTTGGTTTTTTAAAAAATTTTAAAATGAAGGAGAGCCTTGCCACAACAGTAAAGTTGTTGCCATGTGACTTGGAGGTCACGGGTTCGAGTCGTGGAAACAATCTTTTGCTAAAAAGCAAGGTACCCCAAACCCGCACATAGCGGAAGCTTTATAGCACCGGGCTGCCCTTTTTTAAAAAAATTTAAATTGAAAATTATTTACTCCGCTTAGTAATATAGATGGATATTCAAATCGATATTTATATTATAAAATTAATAAAATTATGATTGATTTATAATTAAGAGCAGTAAGTATAACATAGAACATAGGTTTGAGATTATACAAATAAATTTATATTTATTATTAATCAAAGAGTGTAAAATTGTTATAAATTAAGGAATGTGTGGTAATTGTAATTAATTAGATTGATTGGGTTGAAATTGAATGGGTTTGGAATTCATTGATTTGTTGTTTGAGTCCGGTCAGCCCGCTCCCGACAAGGTCCAAGCCCACTTCCAGCTAAACGACAAAATCTCCATTGACTATTGACAGTAGGGTGGGCCCCGCTTCCCGACAGGTGGAGGCAGTGCGGGGCCCACCTTGGTGACGTCGTCATCGATATGGTCAACTGTCTCGCTGCTCTTGGTTTCCCCGAGCGCAGCCTTTTCAGGGTTGGGCCACGTGCCAAGCACGTGCCAACAACCTTCCTGTTGCTCCTAAACCGGTCCCACCCACCGCTCGAGACTCGTGACTCAACCCGACTTATCGGACCGATCCGGTTCAAAGAATAAAAATATTAACGTTTTTTTTTAATTTTATAATTATGATGTAATAAGTTAAATTAATTAATTATATTTTAATGGAAATTTCTAAATGATCTAAATTTAACAAACAAAATAAAATAAAATAAAATAATCCGAAAAATAAGATTTTAAATGGGGGTTGGGAGACAACTACTAAACTATATTTCATTATTTCACCCTTAAAGTTTATCACTAATACAACAATAGATATATGAACTTTTAATTTTGTAAATTCAACCCTATATTTATCAATCCAGTGAATTATGCATTTCTATTCAAATTGCTCATAAATGATTATTTTTTTTTATTTGTTGTGACAGGTGCTCAATATGATAGTTGACGTGGAATTCTAGTGAAGGAAAATTCATCAAAACAATTTTAATTATTTATAATTTTTGTGGTGATTTTTTTTTTTATTTTTTACTCATGTAGCTCAAAATGAGGTCGAATAGATTTAGTAGAGTTCGATTCAATTTTTATTTTGAAACCATGAGCTCGATTTGATTTAGCTTGAAATTAAAATTGAATCAAACTTTGAACAGTAGATCGAGCATTAATACATATATATTCATCTATTCAAAAGTTAATTTACCCTTAAATGTGTTTATTACTTCTAAACAACCATGTTGGTTTTAAGAAACTTTTATAGTAGAGCATTAATATAATATATATATATGATAACTGTTGTTATTAATAAAAAGCAACATGTTTATTCAAAAGTTATTATCATTTAGTACTACAAACATAACTCTTCTACTACCTCCTATAAATCCCAACACACAAACACAAGAATTAACCAACAAAAAAGAAAGAAAAGAAAACGAGTGAGAGAGAGAGAGAGAGAGAGAGAGGAGAGAGAGAGAGAGAGATGGCAACAATTAGAAGAGAGAAGTACTTGTTGTCTTCCATGATCCTGTTTTCCATGATAATACTGTCAACATGGTTTTCTCATGCAGAATCACAGCTTCTGAAACCAAACCAATGTTTGCAATCAATTTCACTGATCAACCAATGTGCTCAAGAGATCTCCCAATCAGTTTTCACTCCACCTCTCAAATTGGGACCAAAATGTTGCACACTTGTGGAGAAAGTTGGCGAGGATTGTTTGAATGGCTTCTTCAACCAAATCCCATTCATCGGCGATATTCTTCTTCCTGTCTACATTTCATTGTGTGCCAACTCAGAGGCTTCACCATCTTTACCATCTTCACCAACTGCCAACTAGAAGTCTAGAAGGAGGATGATGTAATAGAAATTAATTTTCATAAGCTAGCATCCAAATAAGTATGCATGGAATATTTCTTATAAAATTAAACTTATGTTTTATGTTTTATGGTTTATCATTGAATCACTGATAATTATATTATTAAAAAAGAAACTCTCTAATTATGTTAATCAATAAATAAAGATTTAAAAACACTAATATGAAAAGAAAACTCTCAAATCACATTGACAAATTTGATCGATAATGTTTGGATAGGAATTAAGAATAGATTAGAATAATTAAACTTGAAGATGAGATTAATAATATCCAAAATGCATACATCACCATCATCAAGCTTATGTAAATTAACATGCACCTATAGTAACATTCAGATTTGTCATATACATTTTCATAATAAAAAAAATCATATTTAGTAAATACAAATAATTTTTAGAAGTTTATATATATAAATATATGCAATTATGTTGTTCATTATTAGTATTGGGCCACATTTTGGGCTGGAAAGAAACTTTAGGGTGTGTTTGGTTGTTCAAGTGTAATTTTATTTATCTTTGGATTTCTAACTCAAATCTAGTGTTTGTCTATATGTGCCTGATTAAAAATAGTGATTTCAACATAGAAACCACAACCTAACATTTTTTTAAAATCAAATTAATAAAACATCAGTTTTCTTTTTATTTGGAAAATGGATAATCCATGTTTTATTGATGCATAGCAAAGTTTACTCGGTACAAAATACAAAGTATAAAAACACATAAACAAAGCCCCTGTGGTATCTTAGCTTATCAACGAGGTCGTCTGTAGCTTGCTCTTCTCCCCTAGCTAGTATTCACATGATCCGATGTTGTATCCTCAAAGTCATCTCCTAGCAGTGAATCCAGATTCTCATAGGTGAAGAAAGCCAAGCTTCGTTTAGCAATTTTCACTAGTGCCACCAGCTTTTGCGTCTTGGATGGGAACACTATATCAAACTAAGAAAGTATTAGAAAATCAATCTCTTGAAATATTGTTTTCGTGAAAACGCGGTGTTTATCATGAAAGTTGGTTTCTCTCTATCCAAATGCCCTAGGTGATTGCTAGGTTCGCTAGGCTCCAACGAAGCCTTTTCTCCTTTTTTCCACCAATGTCTAGATGGTGTTATTGCCCTATAGATCTTTCATTGGGCGTATGAGCACTGTGTGAGGAGGTAGGATACTGTTTCTTGATCTCTTCAACAAAAAACATAGTGACAGGCTTCGCCTCCAGCATCTCTTTACCAAGTTATCCATGGTCATGAGCTTGTTGTTCTAGGTTAGTTAGGAAAAGAATTTGATCTTGGTTGGGTAGGGTTGTTTCCAGAAACCCCTTTGGGTCAGGCTCCTTCATAAAACACCAGTTTCATTATATAAAACATAGTTATCTTTTTTACCGTTTTTCTAGAGTTTTAAAATTTTGTTAATTTATGCGCATGGCAAACACAATTAAAATTTGTTAATTAATAAAATCTCTCTTCTTCCATTTTGGTTTTTTTTATAAACGTAGATAAGTCACTAGAAATATATCATTGGCGTGATTTGAACCATCAATCTCTCTGTATAAGAGGGAATGGGTTAGCCAACAAGCCTTTCTTGTTGATTATTGTTTCCAACAATCAATCTTCCATGATTCTAATCAATTATCGATTGACATTAACTAATACTTAAATGATTCTTGATCGATATATTATACTATAGATAATATAGCCGATGTTTCCCCTAACTCCCTTCTTGGGCCTCGTCGCCTCCGGTTTCCTAGGAAGTGTTTAGTACAAAGAGTAGGCTCCGCTTGATTAGGGTATGTGCTTCCTATAGCTTCACTTTCTTTGACGAGTGGGTTGTATCAAACCAAGATAGTAGGAGAAAGTTAGTATTACGAATAAGTTGCCAAAAAAAAGTGGTGTTTGTCTTGGAAACACCATAAGTGTTTTTCTCCCCATAGAGTCCAAATGATTGTCATCGTTGTAAGTTCCCATTCACTCCGCAAGGACTTCGTGACTGAGGTTGAAGTGGTTATAATATCCCCGATATCCTGGATGGTGGTTAGGTATGTATGTAGACCAAAGAGCCTACCGTAGTGCTCCCATATCCTGCATGCAATCGAGCAACGGAGGAGGAGGTGTGAGACCGTCTCATTTTCAGCTTCACAGAGGTAGCATGCGACCTAAGTACCCCCTCTACGGTCTCCGGTACAGATTATCCAGAGTGATGATTTGTTCTTATCAAGCTAATCAGCCGAATAGTGTGACCTTAAGGAAGGCAAGGGCGCTTCCAATAAACTATTAAATTATGATAAATTAATTTTTTTTAAATCCTATATTTTGTCCTTAAGGAACTTTTAATTTTGTATATTCAACCCTATATTTATTTTATTTTTTTATTTTTATTTTTTGATAAAGTGGATAAACCACATTAATTTATTGATATAAGTAAAAAGTGGTTGGGAGACGCTCATGGGTAAGCTTCTCGTTACATTTGTGAGATTGTAGTCTTTCGTCTAGGTATCCTCCTTGTTCGATGAGTCCGGGGTCTCTGCATCTTCGAAGTCTGCGTCAGGGGGTCGCGACACCTGAGTAACTCTACTAAGTAGGAGGCTACATTGGATTAGAGCGTGCATCTCGAGGAGCTGCTGCTTTTTGGTGGGGTGCGTTACATCGCACTATGCTAGGAATAGAAAATCTATTTGTCGGGTGAGCTCCGTGTAAACACGTTGTTTATCGTGGAAGCATCTCCTATTCCTTTCCAACCACAGGGTCCAGGTGACAGCCATCACTAGTAGGTTCCAACCCTTTCTGAGTTCTTTCGGCAGATGTTTAGAGACTGGTGAGGCACCCCATAAGTCTTGTACGGTGTTGGGTTGGCCGTTACTTCCTAGGATTCCTCTATAATGGGACCAGATGGCAGAGGCGTAGGGGCATTTGAGGAAGAGGTGTTCGGTAGTCTCCTCCTCGTCGTTGCAGAGGTAGCAGTTTATCCTGTCCCCCCGCCAATGTCTTTTAGTAAGATTTTGGAGGGTGGGGAGTTTGTCATCCCACAATAACCATGCAAAGAGTTTGATCTTCGTGGGGCAGGCTTGCTTCTAGAAGGAGGCCGGGAGGGGGTTTCGTATCCCCCCGTCGACTCTAAATAGGTATAATGATCTGACCGTGAAGTGTTGATTCGTCGTGAGCCTCCATTTTATGCAATCCTCTCGGTTGTCTTCGTCGCGATTGAGGTGATCGTACGCTTGTTGTACCACTTGACGGGTTTCTTGTGATAGGGGCCCCGGCTTAAGAAGCGTTTTCCTCTGACGGTGGAGTTGTCGTGCCTCTCGTATGGTGATGTAGGGTTTTAGTATCAGGGTTTGGAGTTCGGTTGAGGACCGCCACGGGCTCCGACCATCCAGCCAGTTGTCGAACCACATTCTGGTAACGGAGCCCGAGCCGGGGATTGTGGTAATGTTGGCCATGGTGAGGTCACGTTGGGCCAGTATGCCTTTCCAAAAATAGGATGACCGCGTTGGGCCCGTCTTGTACGGGTTCAGGCGAGCATCTCTAAAATATGCATGAGCGATGATCCTCCCGCATATGCCGGTTTCTCCGCGCATCAGTCTCCACCACCATTTGCCAAGCATTGCCTCATTGAAAGCCTGTAGGTTGGTGATTCCCCAGCCGTCGAGTTCCCGTGGTCTTGAGATTCTTCCCCAGTTAACCAGGTGGTAAGATTTTGACTCCGAATTGGCTCCCCTCCATAGAAAGTCTCTCCTGATACTTTCAATTTTGTTCAGAACCCATTGAGGTAGTCTATACATGGCCATCCAGTAGGTAGGGATCGCTGAGAGGACCGAGTTTAGAAGGGTAATGCGTCCTCCCATTGATAGAAGTGGTCCCTTCCATGTTCCTAGCTTATTCCTCAGTTTTTGGATGAGCTTATCCCAATCTTCTCTTAGGTGGTCATTTGCTTAGGATAGGGAATACCTAGGTTTTCTTGAGGAGGCAGGGGGTTTAAGCAGCATCCCATTGTCGTGGCCAGTTCGTTTGCCTGATTTTCTGGGAGTCCAATGGAGACTATGGCACTCTTGGTGTAGTTTATCCTCAGGCCCGAAAGCCCGAAAACCCTATATTTATCAATCCAGTGAATTATGCATATCTATTCAAATTGCTCATAAGTGATTGTTTGTTTTAATATGATAGTTGACATTTTATATATATATATATATATATATATATATATATATATATATATATATATATATATATATGTTAATTGATTCAAAAGTTAATCTACCCTAAATGTTTTTATTACTTCAAAGACAACCGTCTTGGTTTTAAGAAACTTTAAACAAACTTTTAACGGTAAAGCATTAATATATATATATATATATATATATATATGATAACTATTGTTATTAATAAAATGTAACATGTTTCTTCAAAGTAATTATCATTTATTACAAACATAACTCTTCTTCTACTATGTACCTCCTATAAATCCCAACACACAAACACAAGAAATAACCAACAAAAAGAGAAAAGAAAAGAAAGAGAGAGAGAGAGAGAGACAAAGATTGAGAAATGACAACATTTAGAAGAGAGAAGTACTTCTTGTCTTCCATGATTCTGTTTTGCATGATAATAATGTCAACATGGTTCTCTTATGCAGAATCACAACTTTTGAAACCAAACCAATGTTTGCAATCAATTTCATTGATCAACCAATGTGCTCAAGAGATCTCCCAATCAGTTTTCACTCCACCTCTCAAATTGGGACCAAAATGTTGCACACTTGTGGAGAAAGTTGGCAAGGATTGTTTGATTGGCTTCTTCAACCAAGTCCCATTCATCAGTGACATTTTTCTTCCTGTCTACATTTCCTTGTGTGCCAACTCAGAGGCTTCACCATCTTCACCATCTTCACCAACTTCACCAACTACCAACTAGAAGTAATCTAGAATAAGGCTGATGTAATAGAAATTAATTTTCATAAGCTTAGCATCCAAATAAATATGCATGGAATATTTCTTATAAAATTAAACTTATGTTTCGAATAAATGTATGTGGTTTATCCACTTTATCAAAGAAAAAAAACTTATGTTTTATGTTTTATGGTTTATTATTGAATCTCTGATGATATTATTAAAAAAGAAACTCTCTAATTATGTTAATCAATAAATAAACATTTAAAAACACTAATACGAAAAGAAAACTCTACAATCACACTGACAAATTCGATCGATAATATTTGGATAGGGATTAAAAATAGATTAGAATAATTAAAGTTGAATATGAGATTATAATAATATCCAAAATGCATACATCACCATCATCAAGCTGATGTAAATTAACATGCACCTATAGTAACGTTCAGATTTGTAACCTATATACATTTTCATTAAAAAAAACATATTTAGTAAATACAAATAATTTTTATAAGTTTATATATATATATATATATATATATATATATATAATAATTTGTATATACTATATAGATTTATGTATATTATATATATAATATAATATATGCAATTATGTTGTTCATTAGTATTGGGCCACATTTTGGGCTGGAATGAAACTTTTGGGTGTGCTTGGTTGTTCAAGTGTAATTTTATTTATATTTGGACTTCTAATTCAAATCTAGTGTTTATTTATATGTGCCTCATTAAAAAAAAGTGATTTCAACATATAAACCGGAACCTAACATTTTTTAAAATCAAATTAATAAAACATCATTTTTTTTTTGGATAAACCATGTTTTATTGTGGCATAGCAAAGTTTACTCAAACAAAATACAAAGTGTAAGAACACATAAACAGAGCCCCTTTGATATCTAGTTGATCCCTGGTGGTCGTCTGTAGCCTGCTCCCCTCCCCTAGCCCCTAGCTTGTATTCGTCTGATCTAATGTGGTATCCTCGAAGTCATCTCCTAATGGTGAATCTAGATCCTCATGGGTGAAAGTCAAGCTCCATTTCACAATTTTCTTTAGTGCCACCAACTTTCGTATCTTGGACAGGTACATTGCATCAAACTAAGAAAGCATCAGGAAATCAATCTCTCGAATTGTTTTCATGAAAACATGGTGGTTATCATGAATGAAAGCATCGTTGGTTTCTCTCTCTCCAAATGCCCTAGGTGATTGCTAAGACGGCTAGGCTCCAATCGAGTATTTTCTCCTTTTCCACCATTGCCTAGATCATGTTATTGCCCCATCGATCTTGTATATCATCGGGCATATAAGCATTGAGTGAGGAGGTAGGATACTTTTTCTTGATCCCTTCCACAAAGAAAACACAGTGACAGGCTTCCCCTCCCGCCTCTTTTTGTCAAGTTATCCAGGATCATGAGCTTGTTATCTTAGACTAGTCAGACAAAGATTTTGATCTTGGTTGGGCAAAATTGCTTCTAAAGATCCCGTTGGAACTGGCTCCTTAATAATAAAACACCAACTTCACTATATAAAACATAGTTATCTTGTTTTTTCCCCCTTTTTCTAAAAATTTGAAAATTTGTTAATTTATGCGCATAACAAACACAATTAAAAAACACATGTATAAATAGAATTGATCCTCACTAAATAAGAAACGTAAATATTAGAATATAAATATATGGTTCTCTATTCTGTATTCAGTTCATAATTAATTGGTAATTAATAAAATCGCTCTCTTCTTTTTTTCATTGATTCTTCTTTTTTTTTATAAACGTAGAGAAATCACTAGAAATACATCATTGGCGTGATTTGAACCATCAACGACCTCTCCTTATAAGAGAGAATGGGATAGCCAACCAACCTTTCTTATTGGTTCTTGTTTCCAACAATCAATCTTCCATGATTCTAATCAATCATCGATTAACATTAACCAATCCTTAAATGATTCTTGATCGATATATTATACTATAGATCATATGTTTTCTTTTCTGTGATACTACTCAGATCTATTTTCTGCTCTTTCTTTCATTCTACTTATACAGAAATCAGAAAACCTAATGAATATATACTCTGCTGAAAGCTATAGAAAGAACCTAGTAACCACACATTTTGAAGCTCAATATATATAACACAAAAAACCAAAATAGGAAACATGCATGGGTCTCATCCAAATGAAAAGGACCAAACATGATCTTCTCCACTTTTTTTTTTTAGAGGGTTAGCCATGATTCCATTCTTCCTTTGGACATGATATATATCAACCTAAAAATCAAGATCCCATTCTCCATATATCTAAATGCATGTCCATGCCATAATATTCTTGAAATCTTGTGTAATTAGATGGTCCTAGAAAGCAACACTTTTGTGTGTTGTAATGTGGTGCTCACTTGGAATATTGTCTCTAACATGTGGCCATCCCTCCACTTGCATGATTCATCCATGTAGGAATGTCAAGGACAAAGACCTACATACAACCTTCTCTATCTATTGATTTTACAACTTTATTCTTTACTTCTCTTTGCTTGCTCAAACTACACTTCTCTTCGATACCACAATCCTAGTTTCATTTGCATGATAGATTAATTCCACTTGATTAATAGGTTCATACATAGTGTGAAGTGAATAGAGACCTAATGTTGAAAATTCTTGGAAATTAAGTTATAAGGAAATAAAATTATATATATATATATATATATATATATATATATATATATATATATATATATATATATATAAGCAGGATAATGATCCAAAATGCAAAACCAATTTAAGTCTCCCTCTCTATATATCTAGAACTCTAGAAGACAGCTAGACACAAATGGCCAAAAACATCAAGGTCCATGACATTCAAGGCATGGAATGATATGAGTGTGGCCTTGCTCAAGTGGAAGAAGAGATCTAGGACCATGGAAAAGGAGAGCATTAGATGGTGAGTTTGAAGATTTGATATTGTCTCTCTTTTGAAGACTTGACAAAGGATGGCACAAATGGTGAAAGTTTCACACTTTCAATGACTTTATTCCATTATATATATATATATATATATATATATATATATATATATATATATATATATATTCAAGAGCTTGATGAAGAGGATATATATTAATGTGACTTGAGTGTAATATTCCATGAATCAATGTTTACCAAGTAATTAAAAGTGGTTGAGACTTGAGATACCAACCTCTGCTAACCCCACAATACATAGCAACATGTATATCTACGTCTTATTCACTGTCTTCATCATAAAGTACACCACCCACTCAACATTATCAATATCAATATTGAGCTTAGTCTTACAAATCTATCACATAGTTTTTTTTCTTTTTCTTTTTCTTTTTTTTTTTGACTCAGGCGACAAGCACCCCTTGAAGGACGTCGAAGGACATCAAAGGACGTGTTATAAGCTTCGGCAGCTCACACGCTGAATAGACATCATACTCCCGAAGGCTCGACAACTCAAGCATGGAACAGACCCGTGCACCTAAACCCTCACCTTACAAGAGGTGGGATTTTACCCCAGACCATCCACATGGGAATTCCATCTCTTGGCAAGGGACCCTTGTACCAATAAACCTTTTGGTCGTTGGTAAATCTATCACATAGTTAATCAAAGAACTAAATGCTAATTCAAGTGTTAAAAATTATAAAGAAAATAATTATGGTCCATCTTATAATAATATCACTATTGTTATGGGTTAGAAAATCCTAAAGTACATGGCATGATCATGAAGGGCTCATATGAAGATCTAATCATTCTTCAACATTTAATCATCCAACGGTAGGGATCAGCCCTCCAAAAAACTCCAGAGTATCCCAGAAAGTTCCAAAAGGTCCTAAACCTGATGTCCAGTTGTATCCGAGCTGGAGCTTTGTTGGCTTCATACTTAACAATATAACTATCTAATTGCCTTAGCTCACTATAAAAGGAGGACCTCCACTCACCCTACTCGAACTCTATTGAGGCTGAATAAGCGCTTCTCTCTCCTAGAGCTCTCTCCCTCTTTCTCTCAACTTTTATCCTCCTAACTCTCCCCTTTTTCTGGTAACCTCTTTAACTTGAGCGTTAGAGGGTACCATGGGGCATGAGTACGCAGTCCTCCCTTCCATGCAGTTCATCTTCCGAGAAAACGTGATCCTTGAAAGTTCGATCCCTAGAGCATCAGATGTCGATCCAATAAGCAAGAAGGGAGCAGTCCACACAACCGATCTTTATCTTCCCCCAAATTCTTAAAGTTTTTTTTCATCTCAATTGATTTCTCACATGTTGATCTCGATTTATTCTTATCCCAAAGAAATAACATATCTTGGCATCAACAACTATTACAATTATTTCTTAATATATCTAAAATAACAAAGACATGTCTACATATATGATGATATGAAGATGCATGAGATCTCAACAACTAGGACATCTAAAACTAGCTAGGCCAAGATGTACATCTTATCTATCTTCTTGCAAATGTTAAAACCCATCTCATCAGTGTTATCAAATGTTTGGATATGTACCTTAACATCTAACTTGAATTGCTTAAGAGTTAAGATACATTTTAGCTCACCAACTCCCTAAACTTTAAACTCAACTTACTTGATTCTTCTAAAAGCTTAGATGCCAATTTCCAATACATTTATAGATAAATTCTAAATATCTACCAAAAGCAAACCCACTTGACTTGACACATATGGCCCATTTCCAACCATCTTTAATTATACATAACATAACCCATATAATGGCCTTGTTTGAATTGGTTTATAAATATATATATATATATATATATATATATATATATATATATATATATATGATAAGGTAAGGCCAGCAGGAAACACTGTTCATTTACGGTCACCTCCCATTTGGCCACCTGGAGCATATTTGAAAGATTTCCAACCGTATGGATGGAAAGAACATCGAAAAATAAGCTAGCATGTCAATTTTCATACAATTTGGGAACTTGTAGGGTCTTCATCTTAACGGATGAAAATTTATAGAAATCTTACCTGTTTAAAATTTCACCTGTTAAGATGAAGACCCTACAAATTCTCAAATTGTATGAAAATTGACATGTTAGCTTATTTTTTGATGTTCTTTCCATCCATATGGTTGGATTTCCTCAAAATACTGCAAGTAAAAAGAGACGATCACTTACTGATGATAAAGCATATATATATCATGACCATATATATATATATATATATATATATATATATATATATATATATATATATATATATATATATATATATATATATTTGATAGAAAGATTTTCAAAAAAGTTTTTTTTTAAGAGTAAATTAAGAGCTTCAATATATTTTGTGTTTTGATACATTAATTCAGAAGTACTTTTATAGGCGAGAAATTTTGATAATTATATGACCATAAGGGTGTTTTGATAATTATATGATCCCAAAACCCTAAATCATTGTGTTTCCATATTTTCATAAGAGTATTTTGATAATTTTTATGATCCCAAAATAACTTCTAAAAATGGTTTTTTTGTCATAAGCTTCAAATCACCTACTTCTTAAAAAAAAACTATTTTTTTTCAGTTTTTTAACAGCATGCCCCTCAAGTAGGCTTAGGCGAAAAGATAAGGTCAAGTTTTGGGAAGATTTGGATATGGTAGTTCTAGGGATTCCAAGTGAACAAGAGCTTTTTATTGGGGAGATCTTAATGGACATATAGGTAGATTTAGTGATGGCTACGAGCAAGTGCATGGAGGTTATGGATATGGCAACAGGAATGAGGAAGGATTGTTTTGGCTCATGATTTTGTGTTGACCAACCCTTGCTTTAAGAAAATAAATCACACTTGATTACCTTTAAGAATGGGGGTAATTGTAGCCAAATTGACTTTCTTGTTACAAGAAGAAGGATAAATCTATTTGTAAAGATTACAAGGTTATACCTAGAGAACCATTAACCACACAACATAGGTTGTGGTATTGGATGTGACGAAAAAGGGCATAGTAAAAACAGAAAGGAGGGTTAAGCAAAGTAGTATGAGATGGTGGGCGTTAAAAGGCACCAACCAATTAGCATTTAAGGATAAAATATGGGAAGAAAGAGGCACAAATGTGAAAGATGATGCAAACACCTTATGGAAGGAGTTGGTGAATCGTATTGAGAAAATAGGAAGTGAGCTCCTAAGGGTCTCTAAGGGACTGGGACCTCGACCACAGGAATCATGGTGGTTGAATGAAGAGGTTCAAAAGGCTATTAAAGAGAAAAGATATTGGTATAAGAAATTACCTACAACTGAGGATGGAGAAGTCTTTGAAAAGTATAAAAAGGCAAAAAAAGAGGCCAAGAAAGCGGTTAGCGAAGCCCGAGGTAAATCTCTAGCTGATTTATATCAAAAGTTAGGGACACGAGAAGGGGAAAATGAAGTATACAAGATAGCAAGGCTAAGAAATAAAAAAGAGAAAGACTTAAACTAAATAAAGTGCATTAAGGATGAGTCTCAACAGGTCTTGACAGGAGATAAGGAAATCAAGGAGAGATGAAGAAACTACTTTGATCACTTGTTCAATGCAAGTCATGAGGATAACTTTATAAATTTTTATGTATCTACGATAGAAAAGAACTTTAGCTATACACGTAAGATCAGGCCTAGTGAAGTCAAGGAGGCACTGGGAAAAATGAAGGCTGGAAAAGCTTGTGGCCCAAATGGTATCCCGATTGAAGTTTGGAAGTGCCTTGGAGAAGTGGGGGTAGAGTGGTTAATCAAACTCTTCAACTCTATCCTAAAAGAGGGGAAATGCCAGACGACTGGAGAAAGAGCATTTTGGTTCCTATTTATAAGAATAAGGGAGATATTCAAAATTGCACCAACTACCGTGGTATTAAGTTAATGAGTCATACGATGAAACTCTTGGAGAGGGTAATAGAGCATCGACTCAGGTATATCACGAAGGTGTCAAAAAACCAATTTGGTTTTATGCCAGGTAGATCTACAACAGAAGCCATTTTCCTATTAAGAAACTTGATGGAGATCTACAGAGAAAAGAAGAAGGATCTCCATATGGTTTTTATTGACCTGGAGAAAGCATATGATAAGGTACCAAGACAAGTCCTTTGGTCGGTATTGGAGAGGAAAAACATTCATGTAAAATATATAAATATTATTAAGGATATGTATGAGGGAGCGGTTACAAGTGTGAGAACAGTAGGAGGCGATATGGAGGAGTTTCCTATAACAGTGGGTCTACATCAGGGATCGGCCTTAAGCCCATACTTGTTTACCCTAGTAATGGATGAATTAACTAGTTATATCCAAGATGACATCCCATGGTGTATGTTGTTTGCGGATGATGTTGTCCTAGTGGATGGGACTAGAGATAGAGTAAATCAAAAGCTAGAATTATGGAGAAACACTTTAGAAAGTAAAGGCTTTAGGTTAAGTAGAAGTAAGACAAAATATATGCACTGTAATTTTAGTCTAAGTAGGAGAGATGAAGGAGAAGTGAAACTAGGGTGGGTGGTAGTGCCTAAGGTTAACAATTTTAGGTATTTAGGTTCTATTTTCCAAGATGATGGGATGATAGATGAAGATGTAACCCATAGAATCAAAGTTGGATGGTTGAAATATAGAAGTGCCACGGGGGTGTTATGTGATAAAAAGATGCCTAACAAAATAAAGGGAAATTTTTATAGGACAGTAGTTAAACCGGCCATGCTATATAGGAGCAAATGTTAGGCAACTAAAGTTCAACATATGCATAAGATGAATGTGGCCAAAATGAGGATGTTAAGATGAATGAGTGGTCATACAAGATTGGACAAGATCAGAAATGAACACATCCAACAGAAGGTGCAGTTGCATGCACCAATTAAAGATAAAATACGAAAAGGGCGTTTAAGATGGTTTGGCCACGTACGCCGGAGACCCCCAGGTGCTCCAGTTCGAAAATGTGATAGTTTAGTTGTAGAAGGTAAGAAGAGGGGTAGAGGTAGGCCTAGGATTACGTGGAGAGAAGTGGTATCTAAGGACCTATATATGTTAGATATTGGTAGGATCTTGCTTTTGTGAGGCTGAGGGAGACAAAGAATTCATATAGCTGACCCCGCCTAGTATAGGATTACCGATAAGTCGGCTAAAAGGTTTTCCTTCATTAGCTTAGCTTTGTTTGTAGGGATACTGTTCTGCTTCTAACATCCCAATCTCTCAAAGAAATTATCTGTTGTTATTATTATTTATTTATATATTTTTATTTTTATTTTTATTTCAGTTTATTTCATTTTATTTCATTTTATTTTATTTTATTTTTATTTCATATTTGAGAGTGACATGAAAACAGAGAATCCATATAGCCGACCCCATCTAGTATGGGATTAAGGCTTAGTTGTTGTTGTTGTTTTTAACAGCATGCTTTTTGGAAAAGTCAGTACAAATGGTCTTTTTATTTTAAAAATTATTTAACTTATTAAAAAATATTTAATACTTAATTTAGTCCTTCTATTATATCGAAACAACCTTTTTAGTCCCTCCATTATAAATTGAGCTTTTTTAGTACCTCTATTTTCATGATTGAAAGAACCCAATCCCTAAAAGTATATGTACAGAGACAAAAAAAGGCCTAAAAGATATATGTATAAAGACCAAAAAGATATATAGGAGGGGCTGATATTTCTCATTCATGAAAGTACAAAAATCAAAAAAAGTTTAATTTATAATAAAAGGACTAAAAAGATCAATTCAGTATGATAGAATGACTAAATTGGATATCATACCTTTAAAAAAAAAACACTTCCGAGCTTTTAAGAACTGATCCAGAGGATGCCATTGTATAACATCAACACACATGAAAGAATTAAAAAAAAAACAAAAAGAATTTTTTTATTGAGGAAAAATAAATAAAAAGATTAGATGGCAAAGATATTATAAATCCAAATGAAATCTAAGAGACAAGACAGAAAATCTCTTAAATGCCCTTGTCCCTAAATTGAAAAGATAGATAATTGGCACCGACTGTTGTACCAAAGGTTGTCGAGTTGTCTGGTTTTCTGGCATTTTCGTAATTTAAAGGAAAAACCAAGGGCATTCTTTGGAGCAGTGTTATCCTTTTATAACTCTCTTCAAATATTATAATAATAATAATAATAATATATTCTAAAGCAACAAAATATCTCTTTTCCTCGCCGACTTTCTTCTCTTCCTTCTCTCCTTCCTCTCTATATCTCTCTCTCTCTCGTCGGATCCAAAGCTCACGGCTTTGTGGTTCTTGGAGTTGGATTCGATATACGAGAAGCTCCGCTTCGCCGGAGACGTCGAATCAGGTATTCGTCGTTGTTCCTGTTTTTTTTTTTAAATTAAAAAGAGGGTTTTTTGGGGGGGAAACGTGTGTTTGATTTGGTGGGGATGGTGAAGGGAGATGAAGATACAGTGTGATGTGTGCGAGAGGGCGGAGGCGGCGCTGCTTTGCTGCGCCGATGAGGCGGCGCTTTGTTGGGGATGTGATGAGAAGGTGCACGCCGCCAACAAGCTCGCCGGGAAACACCAACGTGTGCCGCTTCTCTCTAATTCCTCTAACCCTAGTTCCAAGTCTTCTCCCAATCCCACTTGTGATATCTGTCAGGTATGTTCATCAAAATTCCTTTTTTTTTTTTTAGAAATTTGGTTTCTGGTGATTTCTCTGCTGTTTGATTGTTGCTGGATGGAATTAAAAAAAAAAAGAAGAAGTAATTGAAGTAAGGTAGATGAGGAAAGCTGTCAAAATTGGAACTTTATTGTGGATTTAGGGTTCATCTATCCATTTAAACCCAGGCTACCATTCTGCCCTGCTTCATAGTAATCTCTCAATTCAAGTGTTTGATCTTTCATGTCTGAATTGGACTGTTCTGACTATTTTTGAGCTTAAGTCACTATGAATGAATTTGATCTTCAATGGCTCACAAACAAACACTTGGGTGGGCTATGACTTCACCTTAGGGTTATTAATGATTGGAAGATTCAAGAAAGGTTGAAAGTTCTGGTATAGACTGACATAGAGGCCCCAATGAAGTTATTTTGTCTTGCAGTACAAATTCACAAGAGGTTTGAGGTATCTACCAAAGTCTGCATTTATAGTCACCAGAATGTGCATGACTGTCATTGGCTTGCAAGCTCGGTTGTGATGTTGCTCTCATGGCCACCTTATGTATTGATTTTTGTAGGGACCAATGCCTTCTCTTCGGTTCAATTCTAGTGGTTTAACCTTTCAGCTCCGGTGAAAATGGAGAAGTCGTAGTTTTGTCTTGAAAGGTGATCACTTGTCGGTTCTGTAGAATCATATACCTTCTCTAGATTTCTGAAGGTTGTCTATGGAAATATTTTGCAATTCACTAGCTCTAGTGGCGTCCTCAAGTTTAAGCAATTGTGTATTGACATTTTTGGATGAACATTTCTCCGACAATTACTGGTTGTATGTATGTATGTATGTGTGATTCATGGCTTACTTCATTTGTTATACTGTCTGGATGTCCAGGAGAAAACCGGGTATTTCTTCTGCTTGGAGGATCGAGCGCTGCTTTGTCGACATTGTGATGTGTCCATTCACTCGGCAAGCCCTTATGTATCGTCCCACCAACGGTTCCTCATCACCGGAGTCCGAGTTGCCCTCCAGCATTATCTCACCAACAACAGCAATAACATCAGCAGTAGCAGCAACAACCATAGCAACAGCAGTAACAACACCAGCAGCAACAGCAATGGCAACAACATCCCTTCTCACTCTTTAGCATCGAACGGTTCACCGGCCAACAAGAAGCTAAGAATTTCTCCGGCAGACATCGCGGTTGAAGAGGCCGAGGGCCTTAGATCGCAGTGGCCATGGAATGAGATCCTTGAAACCAATGCATTCGATCAGTGCTATGGATTCCCTGAGCCCGGTGCCTCTAGTTAGCGGCGAGATGAAATTGCCGAGAAAATGAAATCAAGATTGAAAGAAAAAGAAATGGAAATTCACCTCACATTACTGCATATGCATATCAATTCTTTTGTATGAATGGAACAGTTCTAATGTAAATGCTTTTTAGTTAATGATAAAAAGAGTTTGGTGGAATTTGATACATAGAAAGATGAGAGAAAATTTTCTTTAAATGCATGAAAATTACAAGAAATAATTTTAGTTAGATTGCTGCTCTAGGTTTTCTTTTCACAAAACCACCCTGAAAATGTTAAAATTATAAAGAAGGACTGCAAAGTTTCTATTTAGACCCCCTATAAAGTAAGAGATTCACGAAACCCCCCTGGGATTTTTAGAAGAAGATGAGGTTTTAGAGATGAGTGTCTCTCTCTGTCTCGTTCTCGATCGAAGGTTAGGGTTTGGGGAGAATGGCGATCGCCATGCTCCAGGGAACCCTCGCGGTCCCGAGTGGAACCAGCCGTGCGTTCTCGTCGCTGAGGAATCTCTCCGGCTCCGACCAACTACGCTTCCAAACGCTCCTCTTGAATTCGCCATCGCGCGCGCCTCGCAACCTGACGATCCGTATGGGCGGCGGCCCCCGGACGTTCCCCGGCGGCGTCTCCAAGTGGCAGTGGAAGCGGATGCAGGCCAAGAAGGCGAAGCAGCTCCTCAAAGCCCGGCTGTGCCGAGAGCGGCAGCTCTACGAGATGCGGAAGCGCGCGGAGCTCAAAGCGGCGGTGGCCGAGCTGGAGAAGCCTTGGGAGGTTGTGGAGCGTGCGCCGACGCTGTTCTCGGTGAACGCGGATGAGCAGGTGAAGGCGTTGGCGGATCGGTTCCAGAAGCCTGGCGGGTTCGATATGTGGACGGAGAAGGATGGGCCACAGGTGTTCCGCGCGCCGGACGGCTTACCTTCGGCGAGGTTCTTCCCCAAGGGCGTCGTGCATAGCGTCAGGCCGTATGGGATTGTTGGTGGTGAGGAGGCGGATGGAGTGGAGGAGATGAGGTTTGATGATTGGATTGCGAGAGGAGGTGGTGGTGGTTCTAGGAGGAGTTTGAGACGAGCTTCTGATCGTCATGCAAGAGGAGGATCAAGGTTCATCGATGTTGGGGTTGAGGATTCCAGTGAGCAGAATGCAGGGGAATTGCACACAAGGTGTTTGATGAATGTCCACCAGGATGAAAGTAGAGCAATGTATGTGAAGAACAGGCATGAGGATGGACAAGAGCTTGGATCTGATGATTGGAAGGGAAATAGGAGGGAAGTGAGAAGGTCTTCGTATCGGCAACGACGAGGTGGAGATGCGGCGGAGGCGGAGTTTGTGGTTGCTGAGTTTGAGGATTCTGTTCGAGGGAGTGAAGAAGATGACGATGAGAAGTCTGGGAGTTCAAGATTTTCGAGGGATTCGGCGTATGGAGGTAGGAAGCTTGCTGCTCGTTTTGGACGAGGCGGTGCTATTAGCTCAAGGTATCCGAGGGGATCGATTGAAGAAGGTAAAGAAGGTAAAGAAGGTGATGCAATGGGAAGAAGGAGACATGATGGAGGTCCTCGGTCTGGAAGAGGGCGAATGTCGGAGCGAAGATCATATGCTTCGGATTCGGAAACAATGGGCATAGATAGAGTTGAGAAGGATAATGGTATGGTGATGGATGAGCTTGATGGTTCCTATGGAAGGGGAAATGCTAGAGGTCCTTATGGAAGAGGGCGAAGATTGGACCGAAGATCATATGCTTTGGATTCGGAGACAATGGGCACAGGTAGAGTTGAGAATGATAATGGTATGGTGAAGACGGCGGGAGGTCGACATGGACTACAGAAGGATCAGCTAGGTGGTTCCTATGGAAGGAGACAAGTTACAAGTGCTCCTTATGGAAGAGGGCAAAGATCAGAGCAATCATATGCTAATGGTAGAGTTGGGAAGGATCATAATATGGTTCGAAGAGGTAACCATCGTCGATCATCATATGTTTCTGATTCGGAAACGATGGCAACCGGTAGAATGGTCCGAAGTGGTAGGAATGAAAGACCACCAGGGAAGCACAGAGTTTCACTCAGGCCAAGTAGAGAGTCACCTATTGAACAAGGTGATTATAGAATGAGAAGTTCTGGAGAATTTTGATGTAAATACATTAACAAGTTGTTGCCCTTTGGATGATCTGTTTGTGTAATTCTGCTGTAATATGATTGGTTTAGTATGATATGGATGTTCAATTGTTCATGGTCAGGATGAGGTCAGGAGAAGCTGGAGATGATTATATTGTTATTGCTTTCTCCGGAAAATGTTTATTTGTTTCAGATAATTTGGGAATAATACATCAGTTTAACATGAAAATTGAAACATAGTGGTCAGAGTCACAAGAATTGAGTCTGTTTTTCCATTATTTTGACAAAAACCACTTACAGGAAACAGCTAAACAAAGTTCCACATATAATTTGATTGGAAATAAAAGAACCAGTTCACATGCAACCCATTAGAGAGCACAAAGATTGGGACTTCATGGTCCAGACTAGCACCTGCACATATTGAACATTCATTTGTTCATGAGTAAACTGTTTGAACTATTGAAAAAATATATATATATCAAGTAAATAAAGAAATAAAACTTTGATCAATAAATTGTTTGAAGATTAAGCCTAAAGGACCACTAATTAATAGAAAGAAACCAAAAAAATTTTGGCTTCTGTGATTATCTTATGAATTCAAAGAAATTTTGAGTTTTTCTTTTGCAAAAACTCTCTCTTATCAGAAGAAATTTATTTGAGCAATACTAAATTAAACTTGCAACTTTGAACAATGTTTTCTCCATTCTAATATCAACCTAGGAGCTCTGGAAGAATTACAACATCAAGAATGCCATATTGAAACCTCACCAAAATATACTAACAACCATATGAAATTCCTAGGATTTTATGATGCCACAATCCTTTTATTGACCATTTCAAAGAAACTAATACCACATATTCCAGAAATCTTTGGCAAAATATATCTTTCAGCCGTATATGGCAAATGAATTGAGTAACTTCCATATTGATAAAACCCACTTAACTTCGAAACAGACACCTAAGTATCTGTGTACATCAGATATTTCGTAGCAGTGATATGTCATGTTTCAAAAATCAAATTTTATAGTCAAACATAACAAAAATAGATTGATTTTTTATTCAATCTTTCCACTTTAAATGAAATCTTCTATATGAAATATTGGTAAGGATCTGCATCGTAATCAAGTAGTTCCCTACCAACATAAGAAAAGAATCGTGAGTGTTCTATATGCAAAGCAAATAACATGTGTACCATAAAATGTCTGCAGTTTACAAACAGTTTGATGAAACACATCAATGATCTCATGATCTTATGAAAAGTGATGGCACTGAGCTGTGCGTCAATGCAGTTGCACAAATAGAAATACGTATAATTAACATGCACTTAAAACATTAGGAAGTGAGATAAATACGAAGTTGGTTGAGTACACGGACTATACTTTCTTAAAAGTTATTTGGACAGAATGCATGAAAATGTAATGCAAAGAATCAATAATTGGCTGCGAACATTTGAACTGTTAAAAAGAGAAAAACAAATTAAAAAAAAAAACAACTTTCTCAGTGAAGTTCATGTCATATTAATCAATTCGTTGGACAGAAGCCAACACACATCAATTACATAGCATGCTGCATCTAGCAAAGAGAAGAATACAGCATATGCCACTCATCAATGATCAAACTATTTGGAAATTAACACACCCAGAAAAAGGAACCAATGGAAGAGAGAAAATCTCTAACCATGCTTAATCCAGACTGCTGAAATATAATAAATAAGGAAAAATACAGAGACAAAATGAACAAAAGGTGGACCTTTTTACAACAACAAAGCAAGGGTTTATTCACAGCAAATCAAGCATCTAAATTAGATTTGGAGATTTAGAGGCAAGAAATGCAAGGAATAACCAACAAGGTATTCCATATCATCTGTAAAGGTATATATATATCTTCATTTCCAAAAATCAAAAACCAACTCTCCTAAGACGATCAAAATATCAACTTAATTGACCAAATAATTAAATGAGAACATAGATCTGAGCATTAATCGAGAAAAAGAAACCCTAAAATCAAAAACCCTAATTTCTCAAACAACCCTAAAATCCCTAATAGCCGGGCATGAAGAGGAATATCACCAGAAGAGAAGATACCTGCAAGAGAAGGCAGGGTTTAGTGGTGGGAGTCGGAAGCGCGGTAGAAGCGGTTGTAAACGGTCTCGCCGACGAGGTAGATGCCGAAGGCCACAAGGGCAGTGCCGAGACCCGGAAGGGCATGCCTCATCTGGTTCCCGACCATGGGGTGCTTCCTCCATTCATCCCTTCTCTTGAAGAACTCCCCAGTCGGCCCCAATGGCTTCGCCATCTCTCTCTCTCTCTTGCTTTCCTCTTGCTTTTGGTTTTCGATGGTTTTCCGATCACTGTTTGTTGGTTATTTTGTTTGTATATGGAGAAGTTTTTTACTTGAAACACCTCGAAAAAAATCTCAAATTAAGGGTCAAAAAGAAAAATAAAAAAATAGGTGTAATACTCAATTTAGACCCTCTATTATACCGGTTTGTGACTTTAGGTCCCTCTATTATAATTTGAGCTCTGGGATCCCTCTACTTTCACAATTGAGAAATATCAGGTCCTCTCTTAATCAACTTTTAGGACTGATATTTCTAAATCGTGAAAATATAAGGACAAAAAATACTCAAATTATAATAGAAAAACCTAAAGTCACAAATTGGTATATAGGGACTAAATTGGGTATTATACTGGAAAAAATATATGAGAATTCTAACAATGGGTTAATTCTTTATTTTCTCATTTTTCATATTTAATAAATAATAAAATGAATTTTCTCATATATTAAACTATTCTATTAAACCAGTTATATCATGAGTAATGATATTCATCTCGACAAAACTTCCTGAATTGCATTGCCGAATCTAACCCCCCTAGCTGGATTTTTAACCCAGATAATTGGATTTGGTAATCCAGCTAGTGGGGTTAGATTCGGGAAAGCAATTCGGGAAGTTTTGTCGGAATGAATATCATTATATCATTACCCAGGAGTAAAGATATTCATCCCGACAAAACTTCATGAATTGCATTCCCGAATTTAACCCCCTAGCTGGATTTTTAACCCAGATTATTGGATTTGGTAATCCAGCTAGTGAGGTTAGATTCGGGAAAGCAATTTAGGAAGTTTTATCAGAATGAATATCATTACTCTTTTTGCAGTAATTCAACTAACAATCAATTTGAATACCATCACCACCATCTCCCTTTTCTTCATTTTTGTATTTCATCATATATTTGTGGGCATATCTAGTGTATTTATTTTTATTTTAAAAAAAATTAAGATTAATATTAAAAAATATTAAAAATGTCTTTCCCTTCAAAAATACGTGGAATGCTTCCAATTTTTTTTGGAAATAATTTACCAAATACAAAGTTGAAAACTTAAATTTATATTATAAATTCATAATATTTTTTTAGTTGCATCAGATACAACATTAGGTGAGATTAGTGTTAAATCCATGTCATGAATCATCATAAAACCAAATGAATTAGTAACCTTGACAATTCATTATTGTTTACAATAATAAATAAATAAATATAAACATATAAAAGGTTGGATGATGGGGTAACGTCACCACTTATCAGGTGATTGTATCACTCAACTTACATCAAACCAAAACCAAACAGCCCATTGTGTGAGCAATTTTACCTGGTTTGATTCTTTCCAATTTACTTTATTTAAAAATAAATATCTTTATAAATACATTTACTAGTTTGTTGTGAGATCTAAACTACTTGATTTGAATTTTCATTAATCTTTAGCAAATGTTCTAAGAGTTAGGAATTTGGAAATAAGAAAGACATAAACAAATACATTGATATTTGTTATGGATGGTGCAACAATATAATGAAATCAAACAGATAGAACAAGAAATAAAAGCACACTAGAGAATTTACGTGGTTCGGAGGTATGCCTACATCCACGGGAACAAACGACGGAAATTTTACTATTAATCAAATTAGAGTTGCATCATAAGTATTTATACTAACCCTAGATGTATGTAAATTACAAAAATACCTTCCGTACTGTACCGTACCACAGGAGCAATGCCACTATGCTCGCAGCAAATATAAGCCAGATACTCCAACAATATTAATATAAAAAATCCAACAAATCAAGAAAAAATCACTCAATAATTCACCAACACCCAAGAACTTTTTTACAACCATAATTGAATCACAATCTCACAGGGTATTGTGCTTGTAACAAGCCATATTCAAAGAGTTTGGAGGATCAGAGAAATCCCCAGTCACTATTTGATCAAACACCCACTTGTTTGCAGCCTCAGTGTAATGAGCTCCATCCCAGTTCACTCTCTTCCTTGAATCCATGCATGACTTCCCAATCAGAACTTGACTTCCTTTCTTCTTGATACTAGTTCCACATCTTGCTTTTGGATCATAGTTATATAAACCTCCACCATGTCCACAACAAGCCATCAATGGCTTCTTAAATCCTGACAGTTTCAGTAAAGAAAACTCAGAAAAAAAAAAATCGATAATCGTTAATCGTTAATACTACTGTGAAGTTACAACTCTTACCAAACTTGTTGGCTTGA
Source organism: Dioscorea zingiberensis (assembly GCA_026586065.1). Taxonomy (NCBI): domain Eukaryota; kingdom Viridiplantae; phylum Streptophyta; class Magnoliopsida; order Dioscoreales; family Dioscoreaceae; genus Dioscorea; species Dioscorea zingiberensis. Next base: position 47,329,110 of record CM048822.1, on the reverse strand, counting down.
CTGATCAGCAAGTACTTAGCAGAGTAGATATCCACATAAGTGAATGCAGCAACTGGGAAATCCTTTCTCAATTGAGCCACTGTTTCATTGAGCATTCTGTTGAACTTCTTCGCTAGTTCATTAAAAACTATGGCACAGCCTAGAGAGTCCAATTCTTTGGGGTCTTGCCAGAGAACATAAGGCAGGCAGCCTAAAGGACCAGTGTTGTGGATCCAGAAGTATCGTCCTCCTTCCTCGTATAAGCTCTGTGATATTTATATTACCAATTTCATTACCGTTAGCTTTTGAAGATTTAATGTTAGTGAGTGTGTTAGTACCTTTATGGAACTGGAGAAGGCCTTCATTGCATCAGGGATGTATTGGTCTGCAGACTTGTTGCTGTAAAAGAGTGCGGTGAGATCATTCTGACCGATGTCTAGAATGTACAAAGCTCTTGAGAAGTATTTCTTCATTGGCATCAAGCTCTTGAGCACTCCTCCTGTATGTTGAATTGACTCAACGGTGATTACCGATTGGAATGAAAGTTAGTTTGGAGGAGAACTTGCCTTTTCTGTAGATTATCTGGGATCTGGATTTGAATTGTGAGAATTGCATGGCTTGGATGTCTAGAGAGAATGGACTGTAGCCACCTTGAGAGAGGGTGATATTTTGCGGAATGACAGTGGAGAGAGAGGTGGCAAAGTTGGCGCCATGGCTGAAATTAGAGCCAATTGAGTCTAGATATGAACTTAGATAAGGTAGTCCTAGGCTCTCAGCTGCAGTATCATCAGAAACAGCAGTTAAAAACATAAGTTTGTTTGATGTCAGACATTGGAGTGAAGTTTGGTATGATGTTTTTACCGATGAAGTCGATAATTAGGCGGCCGTCGGAGAATCTCCCGGCGGGCTCATGGAAGAAGGTCTCTCCAAATGGTGAGGTAAGAGGACCGAATGCTGCGGAGAAGCCACCGGTGTCGGAGTTTGAGTCCCCAAGACTAAAAATGGCAGGGAAGTCACAAGGTGTGCAGAGGATTGATGGCACAAGTAGAAGAATGTTAAGTGATGCAATGGAATTGAGGAGATTCATTTGGTGAGAGTTGGCAGAAAGATGTGATGCTATGACATTTTGAGGATTTTAGTGTCCATCTTGAGATTAAATTATAGACAATTGTTTGTTGTTTGCACGACAATGGAGTGAGGTTCATTGTGTGGTCCTTGGAAGACATGGCACATGTTCATTTAATCAAAGGATTGGTTTCAGAATTAATTAGACATAAAAGGCTGTCCACAGATCTCTAGGCCTAAAAAGTACGAACAACTTGCCGGAACAATTGGCTCTCTAGAAAGATCATTGTCTTTTATTGATTTTCTGAAAAAGAAATGAAAGCTTTGAACATGACTGCCTTTGTTTATCATTCTCATTCTATAATCTCAGTTTCCCATGAAAAATTCTCAGTTTAGCACAGTAAGAAGCCATGACAGGTTCACAAGGTACCTTAACCTTTTTATAACTTCAATGAAAGACTGAAAAATATACAAGAAAAAAGGTATACAAATATCAAATAATTTGACGCACCATACTGCCATCTTTTGCTCATTTATCTGCAGATCCGCTTTCCAGGGTCTTCGACTTTCCACACTCCCCAAACAAGGTTAAGCGTGTAGTTCTTTGTGATCGTATATGAGTTCTTTGCTTCAGCTGGTATCAAGTTTATCTATATTAGAGTAAATTCTATTAAAGAATACAGGAGGGAAATTGTTCACAAATTTTTAACGTTTGGCCTTTACCTTCCCTCTGTTTGATTTTCGAGTATTCCAACAAAAAAGAGTATCGCAACCAGGTCCTGAATCATATTCCCTGCAGGATAACAAATTAAAAACTAGATCATAAAAACTATTAAGGAGATAAATGAGGGTCTAATATTTGTAGCATAAAATCAACTTACATGTCTTCTTTATCAAAATTAGCAGTGAGGTTGTTACTGTGCAATATACTCGGAGAAATGGCAGAGTGATTAACCCTCCTTGAAGTTTCCTCATTGTATGTAACTTTCGAGTATCACAAGCTTTTAGGGCTTTGATCTGTTGATTCAGGTCTTCGTCCCAGTGGTTGGAATGTCTCAGTACCATATCACCTTGAAAACTAGTGCCATTTTGTGGATGAATTTGGTTCTTTTCAGGTCTTGAGTGGCTCAAAGACCCGGGCATACATTTTTCTGCAGTTTGAAGCCATGCACTTTCCAATCTTTGCTCGTCTATGGTGCCTGTCAGTGTGCTTTGAACTGAAAGGTCCTGGCCATTCTCGTTTCTGCAATGGATTGCCTCATTTTCTTCTGAAGAAATTACAGGAATACCTGCTGATTGTGTGCAACCATCCTTGATTGGAGACTGTTCATGCTTTTGTAGTGTTCTTTGGATTATGGCCCTTGCGTAATCCGTACTTTTCCTAGAGAACTCAGTGGTTCCATGTTCTCTCTCTTTCTCAGAAGACTCATTTAAGTCATCTGAGTGATTAATCCTCTTCTTCGACAAAGAGATTGACATTTTCTGCTTTGTCTCTTGCTGGAAACATTGCCACCGATTTTCCCTTGGTGTAAGATTCAGACATCAAGCCCATTCTAACCACCACATTGTGCCTTAGGACTGTCTCGACAGAACTTTTTATGTTACTGAAGAACCTCTCAGCTCGGGACTTTATATCATCATCTGTAAATCCTATAAAAGCAACCAGAGTGCCTGCAAATAAATGAATGTCAGATTATCTGGTGATCTTGCAACTTTAGTAACAGACAGAGGAATGCACAAAATAAGTAAATTTTGAGACCAGGCCACTTATTCTCAGAAAATGATCCAAAACAATGAAGTTCCCAAGTTATTTCATGCTTAGCAAAGGTGGCGTTTGTTTGGCTGAATTTTGATCTACATGTAACTTGAGTTACATGAAAATCGAAAGTTTTTATTGTTTGGCTGAATTTGGAAACCATGGTGTATTTTATATTACACCAAAACCCATAAAATAGAGTATTATGACTTATGCCCAACTTGGACGGAGGTTGTAATCCTGGATTCTATAACTCCCTCACATGTGCGTGGCACATGAGGGAGTTGTAAAATAGAATACATGGTCAGGATTTCCAGTCACATCCAAGCACTATATTTACATGTGTTGTATTTTAAAAACCAGGTATTCAGAAATACTTTGTACTAAAATCCCATGTATTTAGGATTACATCCAACCAAACACTAAAGTATAAGCTTATTAGACTTGAAGTGTAAACAACTTCACCATTCACCTGAATTTAATAAAAAGAACAATTCTCTGGAGTCAATACAGAAAACAGTGTTATGCTTTTATTTGTTTGATCTAATGGCCTGTACCTTAAATCGAAATCAGATTCAGTTTATGTCAAAGTAGGATCAGATCAAAAGTTGTCCTTCTAAAAGATTTGTAGCACCAATTTTAGGCTTCAAGAGAACTTTTAGATCCACCTTTACCAGTTATATACAATACAAAAGTTCTAAATCAAAGCACATTTGCTTAAGGAACAATTTACCTAAATTGGAAAAAGATATAGATATAGATCATGGCTTACCTTCGGATTCTGTGATAGATACTAACTTTCCGTGATCATAAAGCAATTCTCCCAGTTTCTTGAATGGCATCTGTCAATGCACCTTTTCCAAATTTCAGCCAAATCTTTCGACATTGAATGATCAGCAGATTGATCATTTGAAGTCAACAATTGACATGGAAAGTTTTCACTTTTAATGCATCCATGAAGGCTGGAACATCCGTTGGTCACTCTAGGCATCAAAGCTAAATTTGTTTCGTGGGAAATTGATTGAGTTTGTTCTGCAGCATGACCAGAGCCAAGCTGTAGCAGGGCTGCAGTGAACCAAGTTGAGCGTTCACTTGAAACCCTTAGCTGCTTTTCAGCATCAGAAAGAATCTTTAAAGCTTGATGTAGTCTCTCCAATTCAGCATCGGTTACTGGAAAGTATACACAGAATAGTACAAGGAAGAAAATCAAGACACCTTCAAAATCATTTGATAGGTTCTTTAGGAAACAATCTATATTCCATACAAGAAAAATCACCAGAATTATAATAAGAGATGAGGAAAAACACAAAATATGATGACCATATAATGGTAAAATGGTGAAGTTCAGTTAAGAAGTTCAACATGCTTTTTCTTTCAACTTTTCTGTATAGTCTCTCCTTAAATTTCAAAGAAAAGGATTCTAGATGCACAACATAAACTGTAAATAATGAAAAAATAGATTTGCCAATTAACAGAAACGGTCCAGTTTAGAGTCATGTTGTACTCGCATAGAATGACATGATCAAAACCACATAATAATTAACAAATGCATTTGATCGTGGTTTGATGTCTAAAAGATCCTCCACTAAAATCAAAAGATATACTTACAACTCCGCCCACCAAGAACTGCACCACTGCATTGTGAATTTGCCAACTGGTATGTACCATCAATAATGTCCATTATAAGTGCAGCTAATTGATTCATTAGAGCCATTGGATCAACACCAGAATCCATTAGTTCTCTGGACCTTCTCACAGTTTCTGCAGTGTCTGATGACATAGCTATCTCCAGAAGATCAAGTAATTTTTCCTCTGAGACAACTCCAAGCTGAAATTATCACAATGTGTGAAAAGTTAATAGCACGGTTCCACAAAACATGGATCAAGGTTGAATAAGAATTGATTATACCATTGCTAAAGGTCTGAGTCCATATTCAGACAACAAATGAGTGAAAATATATAATTCATAACATTCCAATTTGACCTGATTTAAAACCTACAATAACTATTTGACTAGTCCATTTTTCCAAGAGAGGTGATTATTATTTACAAGGTGAAACAAAAAGTCACAGGATTGATCTAGACATAAATACTTGTTAAAGTTACAAAATCTGCAGGAAAAGCAATAATGGTGCAGTAAAGAAAGGTAAGCCCCTATGAGATTAATCAAAGTCAGGGAGTAAGGTGAATCTTCAGAAAACTCTCATCATCTGTAAACTGTAAAGAGTTTCAAGAGAATTAAAAAGTTCCCAAATGGCAAGAAAACTTACAAGATCATTCACAAGGGATGTTGTGATTCTTTTGCCCAGCAAAGTCAGCTGGTCCAACATTGTTTCTGCATCCCGAAGGGATCCATCTGAATTCAAAGCAATAACATTCAGTGCATCGAATTCAACATCAAGTTTTTCTTCATCAGAAAGCTTCCTTAACCGGCAAACAATATCGGTATCCTTGATCTTTGGAAAAAGATATTTCTGACACCGTGACAGAATAGCACGAGGCAACTTATCTGGATCAATAGTCATAAATATGAAGACAACACGGGGAACTGGCTCTTCAAGAAATTTTGTGAATGTAGACCACAACTTGGATGATAACATGTGGCATTCATCAATTATAAAAACTTTGTGCCTTGAAGATTTTGCAACTACAGACATATTCTTTAAAAGGTACTTGACTCTGTCCATACTCTTATTATCGGTGGCATCCACCTCTATCACATTTGATCCATTTCCACTGGAAAAATTCCTGCACTCTTTACAGAAGCCACAAGGTTTTCTATGTTCAGTGGAGATGCAATTCAAAGCTGCTGCGAATACCATTGATGTTGCTGTTTTTCCTGTCCCACGTGGGCCATAAAACAGATATGCAGGGGCTATTCTTGCTCTTAAGATAGCATTACTAAGTGATTGGACAACAATGTTTTGGCCCATTATTTCATCAAAAGACTTTGGCCTGTGCTTCTGGCTTAAGTTTCTACGTTCAGGTATCTCCAAATTAGTTCCACCAGGTACTGCCAATTCCCATCCATCTTGGCTTTTACAGCTTGACCATCTTCGTCCATCTAATCGGCTCAATGCCTCCAAATCAAGCTCCCCGAAGTTACTTGATAGCTCATCCGTCGCTGCATCTGATGATGAACTACCCCCACCACAGTTATTTGCCAAAAGAGGCAAACCATGGGAAGTTTTTAACAAGTATTTTTGCTTTTGTGAAGCAGATAACCTTTTCTTATTATACAATTTTTGGCCCCCACAAAGAATACTGTTTCCTTTTCGCCTCAGAGTGTCAGACAATGAAGGAGAATACCAACCTCCACAGCCAATATCTTTTGCTCTTTTGGGCCAATAACAAGGAATGCCACATCCTTGTTGTCTAGGTAAATCCATCTGATCCAATTCATCCTCATCAAATGAAGTAGTTCCATCCCATGACCCAACAGTACTAGGGTTTCGAACTCCATATCTGTTGTAAGAGCTAGTTGATGCAGGAGTATAAGAATGTGATGACTCTTCTCTTGCAGTACTTCGGAAGATTTTTGAGGAATATGAGCAATTTCTACGCTCAGGTACAGATAATAGTGGTGATGCAGCGAGAGACGGGTAGCCACTTCCCTGAGCAAACTCATGTGTTGACTGCCTTAAATACTCAGAGTTGTCATAGTCAGTTTCATCAGACTGCTCGACTTGGTTAAGTATTCCTAAAGAACTTGATGATAGATCTAGAAGCTTTGTAATTTGTGAATGCCTGACTGTTTGCTTTCTTGAAGAGCCACTTTTGTGTGATTTTCTAACAGCTCTTCTCACTGGATTCTCTGGTTCCTTGTTTCTAACACCAAGTGTGTTTGCAGAAATCTCAAGGTATGTATCACTCTTTGAGTCTACCTTTGAAAGAATGCTAGCACTATCTTCTGGGCTTTCATCTGCTGAATCTTGCTTGTTATTGTCATTTAATTTTGTTCCTCTATCACTTGATTTACTTGAATGATGCCTCCAATTATAGAGGTACACCCTTTTCTGACTGTTATCATTTCTGGAAGGTGCTTTAAGCAACTGACTACAGTTGCTTGCTCCAGTTAATTTAACTCCAAGTGCATTACCATGTTTCGAACTATATGTGGCTCCGAGTGATCTGGAACTTAGTGGAGACCTCCAGGATGAACAAGTTTCAGGATCACGAAGAAACCTTGACTTACAGAGGGCACCAAGCTCTTTCTTCAAATGAAGTTCACTTGGACCCACGCACGTCTCCACCATTTCCTTGTTTGATGTGAGAACCTGAAAGAAGGCCACCATGCTCACAACATTTAAACCAACAGGTGTATTATGACTTGTAACTTTACTCCATGGCAAACTAATTATCAATGTTTTTTATGTGCTCTCAAGAATATCTTAAGTGAACTAGCTATATCATGATGGGCAAAGTCTCCACAATAGAGAATTGAAGAAAAGATAATTGAAAAGAAAGGCATCTAATAGTTGATAAAACAAAAATTATTCCAATCAAGTGCCAACTTCTATCAAAAGAACTCATGCTAATAAAAAGCAAAGTAGAACTCTACACAAGACCAAAGAATGTAGCCACACAATAATAACAGTCTAGATTTGGACAAGGGAATTAATGTATCAGAACTTCTTATGGAACATTATTCACTTCAATTTGTGTTGATCAATAGCCTTTTCCCCAGACAACCAACAAACCAACTTCTCATGTGTAATGCAGTATCAAGGTTTATGGTCTGGCTCCTTATAATACATTTCCCATGTTTTTTCCATTGCAAATAAAGTAATAAAGACTGGTCACAAATAAAAAAGTAGCACTTCAAATAAGTTTGGCATTATTCTTTGACATTCATATACGCATAAAAGCACTCTAAAGCTGATCTGGAATAATGTAAGACCTCAATTAAGAATAACTGTTTCCTGCTTTTGTGTATACTAAAAAACAATAGATGAGTACCGAATTATTAGCAAGCAAGAAGATAAAAGAACTAAATCAGCAACTTATTAGTTAAACCATTAGGACAGATAAGATTTTTGAATACGCATCACTCATATTCAAGCAACAAAATTCACAAGATTTAGCAGAATAAGCTATAGTGGGAGTAATGACAACAAAATAGTGTATAAGGTAACTTATAAAAGAAAATTAAAACTTTCTTGGAACCATTAAAGTTTTCCAGAAAAATCAAGAGGGCTTGCCACTTGATTTTTCTGAAAACAAAGAAAATTTGGCAGATGTGGAACAATTAATGCCACACAAAAACAAAAGGCAAATGCATCAATGTTTAAACAATTCCCAATAAGGAAGATCTCGGTCATCAAAGGCTATCAAAAAGATTAGAATACTAAAACAAAGTTGATTTTCGAAATTACCACAAAGAAACAAAAGCATTGATCTGCAGAAAAGATCAACTCTATCTTGAAATCCAATTTACAGAAATGGACCCATGCAAGCAAAGGATGGGCGATCTTGGAGAAATCAAGTACCTCAGATTCACATTCTTCAGAAAAGAAACCACAGTGAGGCCTTTTACGAGAAAAGCAGGAAGCTTGGATCTCTGTGATAAGAGGGGATTACTAGTGAATCTGAAAACAAGATTATGGATGTTTAGCACTCTCCTCTGAGAGAAACCAAGTCAGTACCATTCTGCAAGGTAACTACAAACAACTCAATCCTAAAGTTTATATAAATTAGAGCCAGCAAAACTAAATCTGTTCACAAATGGGTCATTAAACCAATAATGCAATTTGAAGGGCCTCGAATTAACATTTTCCAGAAGATAGACAATGAGGCAACCTCAAATGCGAGGCATTCATGATCAAAGCAGGAAACTTGCAATCTCTGCAATGAGAGACAAGTAGCAGTCGATCTAAAAAACCAAAACTTGGGAAGCTTCGCGCTTTCTTTTGAGAGAAACAACAACAGTCAATCTCCATCCGCAAGCTCACCACAAACTACTCGATCTCCAAAATCCGAATAAAAAACCACAACAAGACCAAATATTTTCACAAACACAGCATTAAAACCAGACCAACAATGCACATCCATGCATACAAAACAATGATCCATCGAAGAGCAAAGAAGTACCAGAAATGTGAGCTCCTTTACAAGAGAAAAAGCTGGAAGCTTTCGATTTTCCACAACGAGAGGAGAGCAGCGGCGAATCTAAACTCGAAAACTCGGGAGAAATTATCCCTAGGGTTTGGATTGGCACCTCGTTGGTGCCAATGCCTTGCGGGCGGCATTGAAATCAAAAGCCCCGCCCTCGAACGCGATGAGATTCCTCTTTCCCCCTTCTTATTTCTCACTCCAAGTACTCCACTTCGTTTATATATTTATTTATTTATTTATTTATTTTTATTCTAATTTTTTATTAGTTATTTATTTATTACCCAAAATTATTATTTTTTTTTTCTTGGTAAAGGATTTAATTAAAATGATAACTAAAATAGTAATAGTATAAAACAATTTGAAATTTTTGCAATATTAGAAATGTAGTAAATAGCTTCTTTGTTGGTTGACTAGTGCACTTTTCTATTTAATGTTTTGTGTTTTGAATTTTTGGTGCTGAAATATAGATTAATAAAAATCAAATTAATTGATTTTAAATGATAGTTATTTAATTTTTGTTGTAGGTTAAAAATAGTAAAACCAAAATTTATCAAATTAACTTATTTTATCATAAAATGAAAAAGAGTAAACATATGTGAATTATAAATTTATTTTTTTATTTTGTTTATTATTCTAATTTTTCAGTAGTTATTTATTTATTACCCAAAATTATTTTTTCCCATTTAACTTATTTTATTTTTTATTTTATTTTATTATTTACCTTTTTTTCTTGGTAAAGGATTTAATTCAAATGATAACTAAAATAGTAATAGTATAAAACAATTTGAAATGATAATTTGAAATTTTTGCAATATTAGAAGTGTAGAAAATAGCTTCCTTTTTGGTTGACTAGTGCATTTTTCTATTTACTGTTCTGTGTTTGAGTTTTTGGTGCTGACATATACATTAAAAAAATCAAATTAATTGATTATAAATGATAGTTATTTAATTTTTGTTGTAGTTTAAAAATAATAAACCAAATTTATCAAATTAACTTATTTTATCATAAAATGAGAAAAACCATAAAATGTGAATTATAAAATTACTTTGATTGTTATTGCTTATATTTTTAATTTATATTTACAAATTTAAAATAATTTTATTTGGAAAAAAAACCATCTTATTAACTCTGTTTTTTATTATATTTAATGTTGTAAATTTTTAAAATTTAATATTCTATGTTATAAACAAAATAAAATAAAACTAATTAAATGACATTGGTCCACAAAGTATTTATGCATTATTTTATGTTGTTCTTGACTTCTTGGTCATAAAATCAAATTGGGGTTTTTGGGGTCCCCACAAACCCTAAATCAAGCATTGGAAATGTGAGGGTTCAAATTAGGCACATTAAATACTTCACTATCCACAATCAATTGTTACCTTAAATATCCTCACCCATTCCACATGATCTTCCATTATTGCAACATGCAACAACTAACTATTAATGTTCTCCATTAATGTAATAAACATTTTGGGTTTTCTTTTTTGCATAATATTTATATAAAATATAAAATATAAATTTTATACATTTGTTCAAATTTTTCCTCTTTTAAATATAGGGTTATTTGCCAATATATTTTTTTATAAATTTTATTATTATTTTTAGCCCATGGTCATTTTATTTGTTAAGATGACCTTGGGGCTAAAAAAAATTGATTGGCAAATGGCCCTTAAATATTTCATCAAAATTTTCAAATTTTTACACATTCCTTCTCAAATAAATTTGGAAAAAAAAAAAATTTAAAAGCGCACACACACACACACAAAAACCCCTAAATATTTTGAAAGTGGTCCTCATTCTAAAGTTCCAACTTGTGCTTTCATGCTTTTAAGAATCCCAAGTACAGGAAGCAGATTCATTTGTTACTTGTGAATCATAATGTGCATAGAAAATATAGGACAGTCAAATCATCTCATCTATGATGAATGAAGCACATCTAATCAGCAAATGATAAGCTCTCCAAATCTTAAGAGGTTGGATCATTTAGAAAATAAAAAAAGAAAGATTACCCTACAGTCCTCACATATTTTCAACTACTTAAAGAGTCCATGTAACTTTTCAGTTTCTTTGTCAATATCTACTTTTTCAATTTCTTCCTCGCCGATCCCTCTTGTGAGTGAACTATTATGTTTTTTGAAAAATATCAATTTTACCCTTGTCTCTATTAATTGGTTTGGTAGGAGATCTCCCATCTAGTCACGTCGCATCTCCATTTCTTTTGCTTGGCCAGCAAGTTTTACGGATTTCCATTTCATTTTTTTCAGCAAACTTAGAGGGAGATTTGCTTTTTTGGCGAGGTTTTTGTTTATTTTGCAGGTTGTCAATAGACACGTTCTTTGCTCTTGCAAGGTATAAGAAGAAAGTCATGTTGTATGTGAAGTTTATCATGTTATCCAAGTGGTAGTCTATGTTAGAGGAAATATACAAATGTTGGAGCCTGGGAGCTTCCCTGGTGAAAGTAATGTATGTCTTCCCAAACGTTTTGTATTTGTTTGTTGGGTTTTTGTTTTTTGGAATTTCTGTTTATTTTTTTGGGGTATGCCCATATTTTTTGGGTTAGCGTTTACTTTTTGGAGGTATTCGTTTATTTTTTGGAGCATTCGTTTATATTTTTGGGGATTGTGTTTATTTTTATGGGTTTGCGTTTAATTTTTGGGGGATATTTGTTTATTTTTTGGGGTTTTCATTTATTTTAAGGGTTTCTGTTTATTTTTTTGTGTATCCGTTTATTTTTTTTTTTTGTGGTTTGTGTTTATTTTTTGGGGTTTATATTTATTTTTTGTGGTTTGCACTTTTTTTTGTGGTTTGAATTTAAACAACTTAAGCATTTATTTTTTGGAGTTTACACTTATTAAACAACTTGAGCATTTATTTTTTTGTAATTTCTGCTTATTAAACAGCTTAAGTGTTTATTTAAGTCGTTTAATAAGCGGAAACTCCAAAAAATAAACCCTAAGTCATTTAGTTATAAGCGATATCAATGGAGATCTACAGAGTGATCCTAATCAAGCCTTCGTGACTAATTCAATTTCCATATAAGGAGGGATATCAACTCTCCGTGATTGATTCAGTTTCCATATAAATAGCGTGATTGATTAAGTTTCCCATTCGAATGAGATTGTGTTGTGAATAGTGAAGCAAACAAGCAACGAAATCAAGAAGAAATAGTACATAGAGAATTTACATGGTTTGGCGATCTGCCTACATCCACGGGAGCAAGCGGCGGAAATTTCACTATATATCAAATTAGGGTTACATCATAGGTATAAGTATTTATACTAAACCCTAATATATGGAAATTACAAAATTGTCTTCCGTGCATAACACAAATGCAGTAGGCGTTGCCCCACCGCATAACCCTATTCACGAGCTCCATCTCTCCGGCATCTGCCTGTTTGCCATTGTGCTCGCAGCAAATATGAGTCATACTTCAACATATTGTAATCTCGGCAACTTGTAAAGTGTAAATCTATATATATTGGATGAATAAAATAAAGAATATAACTTTGAATTCTTCACATTAGTAAGAGGAAACTCCAAAAAAAAATAAACGCTTAGACGATTTGATAAACGGAAAGTCCAAAAAATAAACATATAAGTCATTTAATAAGTTAAAACTCCAAAAAATAAATGCTTTAGCCGTTTATAAGCGGAAATAGGGATGGCAAAACCCGAATTGATCCGTGGTTTCTGACCCGATCTGCCAAGAATGGAGCGGTTTTTTTGGTTGGAGAGCAAGGCACGGGGCGGGGATTTTTTGTGGGGAGTGTGGGGAGGGGCAGGTTTTGTAAACAACCATTTTAAATCCGCCCCGCCCCACCCAGCTAAAAAAATTATAAAAATGCCCTTATATATATATATATATATATATATATATATATATATATATATATATTAGATCACTTCATGTGCATTGTCAAGGCTTGTGCAGGGCTTATCATCAATTTTCTAAGTATAAAACACAAGCTATCAATTTGCAATCATATATTAAAGGTTAAAAATATGGGCATCGCGGGGCGGGGTAGGGCGAGGAGGGGCATGAGGAAAAACCATAGTAACGGTTGTGGTGTTCAAAATATCACTATTTAGTGAGAGTGCTGGTAGAGGCGGGGGATGGTTCAAGAGGGGTGGTGGTGGTAGAGGCTGCCCGCCCCTCACGCCCTTGCCATCCCTAAGCGGAAATTCAAAAACATAAACGCTTAAGCCATATAGTTATGAGCGATATCATTGGATACCTATAGAGGATCCTAATCAAGCCTACGTGATTGATTCAGTTTCCATATAAAGATGGGTATCAACTCTCCGTGATTGTAAAGAGTGTAATTGATTCAGTTTCCATATAAAAAGTGTGATTGATTTAGTTTCTTATTTAAACGAGATTGTCATCGCGTCAAACCTGTAAAGTGTATATTAATCCTTCTTGATTGATTTAGTTTCCTATTCAAACAAAATTGTAATCTTTGTTTATTACTTATTAGTCTAATTGTAAGGGTCGTGTTTATTATTTAGCGTTTGTGTTTATTTTTTAGGTTTTCCATTTATTTTTTTAGCAAAAATGTTTAGTTTTCTAATAGTGTCCATTTATTATTTAGCATTTGTGTTTATTTTATGTCTATCCGTTAATTTTTTGGGGTAAGGAATGGAAACTTCGACAAATAAATGTAACTATGAAATAATAAATGCTTTCGCAAAATAATAAGTGGGAACTATAAAAATAAACGCTTAAGCCATATAATAAACACTTTCACAGAATAATAAACATTTTTGCAGAATCATAAATGGTTTCGCAGAATAATAAACTGAAACTTTAAAAAATAAACGTTTTATAATAACAAATGCATTTGTAGAATAATAATTGCTTGCCAAAACTCCATTTGCAAACATCTGATGCTAAGGGTTTGCAAAAAAAAATATATACAAACTATAAAAAATAAACTCAAACACCAAAAAATAATAATAATAGACACAAACTCCAAAAAATAAACAAACTCTAAAAAGTACACGCAAATTGAGAAAAATAAACACGCACTTTTACAATCAGAACATTAACTTTCACAGAGAAAAAAAAAAGAATCAAGAGACAAGACACCCACTATTCCAACACTACACCCATACATCTAACTAACGAGAATGGGAAATGAGACTTTAATTTCTACCTTGGTTCAGAACCGAAGTTGGAAAATCCTTTTACAAGCAATCTATGCCCTAGAATCTAAAAATAAGCATCAACCACAAAATCCTGAATCCTAAATCCAAAATAATACTCTTTCAGTCGAGAGAAGCTTACATTGGTCTATGCACTTGGAAATGATCTCTGATTTCTATGGATTGTTGCTCTTCTCGACGGCCAACAAAGACTTGACGTTGTAAAGCAGCGGAAACTGGTGGCATTGAGGAGAAAAACACAAAGAAGATGAGAATGAGATAATTCTGAGGGTTTAGGGGGAGCGCTTGAGGAAGGATAGGAGAGAGGAGAGAGGAGATGAGGAGTGAGAGAGAGAAGAAGGGTGAACAGAAGGGGAATGGTTAGAGAAGGAGGAGAGAGAGGGAGAATGAACATTCTCGTAATTTCAATAAGCTTGTAGATATGATGTTTGGTCAAAAAGAATGAGCTTTTAAGTATATGAAAAGTATTAAGGGCTTTTTGAGGAGATGACAAATTTTCAAGGTTTTTTTTGGTACTTTCCTCAATAAAAAATGGCATGATCTTTCATTGTTGAAATTGAAAATTTAATATGTAGACATGCCTTAAATTATTATCTTGCATGTTTCTAATATATAAGTAGGTTTTTATTTTGTACACCTACACACACACAACACACAACACACAACACACACACACACACTCATGGCATGCTCATAAGGAATTTGAGATGAGAGTCCAATTGTCAAAATAATTGCCTAGACATCCAAGCGGTGGAGATTGAGTTCTAGTATTTCTAATATATTAGGTTTTTATTTTGTATACACAGCAGACGCAGACACTTGTACACACACACACATGGCATGATCATAGAGATGAGAGTCCAATTGTCAAAATAATTGCCTAGTCATCCAACAGTGGAGGTTGAGTTCTAGTATTTCTAATATATTAGGTTTTTATTTTGTACAACACACACATACGACATATCATAAGCACAGAGATGAGAGTCCAATTGTCAAAATAATTGCCTAGTTATCCAATGGGAGAGGTTGAGTTCTAGAAGGGGTTGACGTTGTAGATAATGGTCTCATGCTATAAAATGAGATCCTCGGCTCACAAAGAAGGTATCTTGGATTCTAGTGAAATTGAGCTCTAGCATCTCTCTCCATGAATCCTCTTTGAGCCCAGTACTCTCTCTCTTTTCATTTCCATTTTTTTTCTCCTCTCTTTTTTGAGTGTGCCTGACTTGAGCATTGAAGGTTCCCCCAAGCACAAGCGTTATAATCTCTTTTCTCCATAATTTCTTCTCTCAACGAGGTTCAATCCTAGAGGCCAATCCCGAAAAGAGGTGTTGATTCTGTGGAGCTTCGCAGAACTTGAAAGAACGAAGCATAGAAGTCATCAATGTCAGTCAATCTCTCCATCAAAATCATATGAAGCACTCCAACCTTCACCAACCACTTTCACTCGTTGATCAAGATTTGCTATGATCTCTAAGAGAACCAGATCACTGCATCAACATATATAATATTATTATTTTGTTTTAACAATGAATATTTCCTTGCGTTTAAGCACTTGTAACATAAATTTATGTTTCAAAATGTATTATTCATGTAATTATTTCATACTTCTAACCAAATTTTTTGAGAGAAAAATTAAAAACTATAGACTAAGGAATCAAGTCTTGTTAAGGGATAAGTCCTTTATTTAAGTAGGTTAAATAACTCAATATAGCAACCATGGTTAACTCTAATCAAACCTACACCATGGGTGGAGAATTAGAAGAAGATTATCAATGTACCAAAATCAGATACAAGTTCCAAGCCTCTTAAAGATTCATAATTAAAGACTCATAATTAAAACTAGGATTTAAAAATATAATAGGTTTGTCCAAGTTCCAAGACTAGTTACTTTTGACTTTTATTATTTTTTTAATCATAAAATTTCCACTGATGGTATCAACTCAACAATTAAAATCACACACAGCAGCAAAAGTTGTGGTTAGAATATATGCACCATGAATGAAGCTATGCAGAAAAGCAACTTTTGACATGGAAAATGCCAAGTCCATGCAGTGATTTTGACCTTGATGCATGATATATAGAAGTTAATTGGTTAATGGAGCTTTTATATATGAAAGCTACAATGGATGCCACCAAAGAAAAAGAAAAAGAAAAAGAAGGAAGAAAGTTAAATCTCTTGACAACTAATGATGGGAACTCCTCCAATTTGGGGCTTATCTTTTGGAGCAACTTGACTCTCTTAGCTCTTCACATGAAGATTGGAAAGTAGATAGAGGTGGAGTAGTACTGCTCTGTTTGTCCTTTCCAATACTTTCAATCAAATCTTCACTTCATTACTGGTTGGATCATGGGAAGAAGACAAGACATCACTCCATTCATTGCTTGGTACCTGTTGGTGAAGCCTTTACATCTTGTTAGAAATTAAGAATAATTCTGATCAAGTGTTAAACATAGAATTAGAAACAATATTTCACTATATATGTTTACTAGAAAAGAAAAAGGAGAATCTAATCACAATATGTGAGTTGAGTCCATATTATATAAGACTACACTTGTATAATTTGCCACTGAACTTAGTTAAGGACATCACATCACATCACCTCATTTGTTGCTTTGAAAAGTTTAGCAACAGTGACATATGGTCCACTGTTTCTGCTTTATTCTTAGTGGACTAGTAATGGAGAGCTGCATTACTGCAGGTGGACCATATAAACAAACCATTTACTACAATTTGCATCTCTCTCTCTCTCCCTCTCTCTTTTGTGTGTGTGTGTGTGTAAAATTTTGTATATTGTGCACATCAAACTAGATTGTTTAGCTACAGATTAATTGGTGCAACTACTATGTCTTCTTCCTGAGCCTATGAATCTTTGTATTTGAACAAGGAGAGAAAACTATCATGGCAGTGAACTTGGTGAAACCATGGCCTCGAATTCACTATATAGATACAGCTAGGGTGGAGATTCGATGAGGGCAACGATCAATGTCTTTGAGGACGACCCAACACCAACTTAGGGTGGAACTGGAAGAGGTGAGTGGGGACACAACTTGGGTGGAAGTGTAGCGGTCTGGTCTTGTCATGAATGTATCTTTTTCTCACTTAGGGCCGAGGTTTGTAATGAACCCTAATATCTTAAATAAATAAAATATGGTTTATCCACTTATTTCAACAAAAAAAAGGAGAAAACCATCATCATCAGCATGTTGATTTGATGATGATGATGATGATGATGATGTGTCTTTGAGAGCATCATATATAGAGAGAGATTGTGTGTGTCCTTGTCTTTATGGCTTTATATATATATAGATACATCTTATAATGCATCATTGCAATGGGTGGCCTGTTAAAGAAGTTGGAAGTAGCCAGCTTGATATATATATATCTTGTTGGTGGATAGTATATGTATTGCATGAATTCATGTCTGGTGCCTTGAGAACATTCCATGTGCATTCCTTGAAGAATATATATGGTTGATATATATGACAGTATTCTAAGTTTTTCTTCTATTATACTTGTTATTCATCAGCAATAATATTGTACTATATATTAATTCTTTGGTTTCTTATAACATCCAGTAGTATCCTTCCTCTATTAACTCTCACTTTTATACTCCTAATTCCTAAAAAAAGAACATGCATTTCAAATTAATATTTCAACATCTATATATACAATGAGAATTAACCACACTGAACTTAGGTAGCAGCATCTGATTCAAAGATGTATGAAAATAACATCATTGTCTAGAATTATATGTATATATATGCAGATGAATTTCTGATCAATCAAAGATCACTGATGATAAATAGCATACTACTATTCAAATCACTAATGGATAAGTTTTCGTTAACATATGAAATATATTGATATTAACTGTCCTTTTTGTTGATAGTATATATATATATATATATATATATATATATATATATATATATATCTCGCTGGTATACATGCACTGTTTGGTAAATTTAAGTTTTAGTTTATTAATAAGTTTGGTCTTTTTTTTTGAAAAAAATTGAATAAACCACAGTCATTAGGATAAAAAACTGACTCGCAGACGACGTGTGTGCGAGGGAATGAGTTAGCCAACTTTTCTTGTGAAAGTTGCTGAAATGCTTTTGTTTGAGTATACTTTCTCACATTTTGAACTAATTATAAGATGATCAAACTACAATTATAATTATAAGATGATCATGTTTTGAACTAATTCAAAGCTCCATGATTCCTCCTCCAAAATCTCTCTTTTTCTCTCTCTATTATGTCAAATCTCATTCAATTATTTTATAGTGATTGAAAGGGATTGATGATCATGAGTTTTAGTAGGAATAATTGTGAGCCATTGGCTATTATAATGTGTGGCTTATATAGTGCTACATACACTTTCTATTCCTCCAATTATCCATAAGATTAGACAACATTTCTCCTCAAAAAAGTTTATCTTATTGCATGTCTTAGTCTCTCTTCTCCATAGCTCAAGTCCTTTTTCCATAGTTGGCACACACTTAGGCCTTTGATTAATCAATGGCAAGCATATATACTTCACCATCCCAATCAAGACAACAACTTTTGGATATAATGGTTAATTTGCTTGACAAAGAACCTAGCAATCTTTGGCATTAATATTCTAATCAAGTTTTTCACAATTTTGATATTAAAATACATAAATGTACTTTTGTCACCGCAAAATGAAGCGGTGTTAAGAAGCATCTCATGATAAATATAATGAAAAGCCGAAGAAAACATATATATTATTCCCTAGGATCTTATTAGAAGATGATATGTGATTTGATGTTTTCAAGAACTTGTCCCTCTAATGCTCTTCTCAATTTTAAAAGGATAAAGTATGAGTAAATCCATTTTTCTAGCTCTCAAGGTGCTCAAGTTAGAGGGACAAATTAAAGTGGCTTTGATAGAGAGCTAGCTAGGGACCTCTTATATATTAAAGTTTATCATTTACTCTTAAGATTAAGAGAGAAGAGAAGAAGGTGCAAAATCCAATTGTAAGAAGATCTTTCAAATTAACTATATATCATTTAGATTTAAGATTAAAAAGAGGGAAAGTTTGAGAATTGTATCATTTGGCCTTCAAAACTATGATGATGAAAGAGAGGTGTAATGAAGTGTGTCATTTGCTTTTAAAGCAACCAACAACGTGACAATGGCGCTTAATCTACATCTTAGATGGATCCAAATTTATATAGAATTCTACTGTTTTAAATATAGCTTCTATCGAAAACGAAGATTTGGATCAGCATGTCCCAATAAATGTATAGATAAGCCCAGATCTTATTTACTCTCTCTATGTAATCCTCAAAGATGAAGAAAAATATTGTGATAATTCTTAAAATGTTTTTTAGTGATGGGTTCAAATGGAAAACAAATGAAAAGTATTTTATTAATCACAAAAGTTCTTAAAAAGAAGGTAACCAAAGGTAAATTACATTGGTCTAGCAGGGATCTCGCTAGGTCCGTCATATTTAGATAATTGAATTGATTGGCGTCTCACCGGTTCAGTCACTCACTGTAAATAGGGGAAGTAATTTAGATGATTCATTTGGTGAGTTGAGTCGCATTTATGCTGCGAAATGCGGTGAGAGGTCGAGGTGTTAAATTACACAAGTCCACCCAAGCGCCAGCAGCGTCGGACATCCCTAATGAAGGAGTTTATCCACTCGGTCAAAAAAAAAAAAGAGTCAATGAAATGGTGGCAGAGGGAATAAGAAGACATTTCTTTGTAGTACCCTTAAAAGTCCAAGTGGGAGAGTAAGAAACATGATCACCTTTGTTCCCCCTTCATTCCCCACAACTACAAGCTGCTCTTTGATTTTGATGTTGAGAATCCAACAAGAAAGAAACACAAAGAGACTCATGAGTCAAACCAATTGTGGTGGGTCATCCAATAGGGAAAGCTTTTTCCTGCATGGGAATCCTATTCCCACTGTATTAGATTCTCCTCTCCACCCTCAAAAGAGTTGACCTTATTTCAAAACAATTAACATTTAAACAAATATCTCAAAAGTGTCTTCAAAAGTGGAACCTTTTTACTCCTCAATGTATAGCTTTTCTTCCAAAGTTTGGATTCTAAATCTCTGAATCAATTAAGGTCAATAGAGCATCCAACTCTCTTTCTTTCTTACTATCTTTCTTCCATGAAATATGAAATATATACTATACAAACATCAAAAGCTCTCTCCCCTCTCCTCTTTCTCCTACTCTTCTCACTTCCTATATTTCTGCTGTTGTATGTATGTATAAATCTCATGCAAGGTCTCTCCTTCCAAACACTTAGAAAAATACAGACTGATGAACTTGAAGAACAAGCTCAAGACAGCTCTAGGATTAATCATGGAAACCTCCGGCACCACCACCGACATCCTCTCCGACATTGAGACCGCCATTGTTCGAGGAACAGACCGTAGCGACACTCCGGTGGACGATAAGTTTGTGCATGAGATCCTCTTCTTAGTATCCAATTCTCCGGGATCGATCACCTTCCTTGCTAGACGTATCACCCGGCGTCTCAAGACTGCTACCGATGTGATCCTAGCTTTCAAAACACTTCTTCTACTTCACGGCTTCTCCGTGGAGGTGACCCGATACTTCGAGCAAGACCTTCGCAACCTATGGATGTCCGGCGAGCTTCAAATGGACTTAGGCTGGTCATCCAATGATTCTGATCGCCTGAGCTTTTTCATTCTCAACTACTCACAGTTCCTCAAAGAAAGGATGGAGTGGATCATCAACCAATCAGGTAAGCTTGAGCCAGTGAGACCATCAGGGTTAGAGCTTCAATCTTGTGAAGAGAATGCAATAGAGTTGGTGTTGCATAGATTGTCTAAATGCCAAGCTTTTCTTGATCTCACAATGGAGTGTTTACCATCAAAGATCTGGCATTCAAGTAGAGTGACACAGGTGGTGATGAACATCATCTTGAGAGAGAGCTTCTCAGTTTATGTGAGCTTTTGTGATTGGATTGATACTTTGCTGAATTCCTTCTCAAATCTTCAGAAACCTCAGAGAGTTTTAGCACTGGATGTGCTGAAGAAGGCATGCAACCAGACCCCAAAACTCCATGAATATTATAAGAGCTTGAGGACAAGTATGGTGGGAAAGAGCTTGGAGTTCCCTTCAGTGAGAGTGTTCACAGTGGAGGAGGTTTCAGCATTGGAGATGATGTCTTCAGTTATGTCTGGAAAACAGGAAGCCAGTGAAGAACAGCAGCAAATTAGTCCATTTTCTTGTAAATTAGAGACAAAGATAAGCACAGTGTGGGTGGAGTTTGATGATGAAAATTCACAGAGTTCCAGTTTGTTCTCCATTGGAGGACTTGAAGATCATCTCACAAGTGATCAAGGGAGAGTTCTACCAGTTCATACATGCAGTTGTTGTAGTTTCTTAATTTCTTTGAGCTTTGATTCAGTTGTCTTTCTTAATTTCTTCTTAATTTTCTCCTTGTTTGTGTAATGGCTGGTGTATTTGTATTCTTATATGAGTTCATATTCTTTCTATATATTATGAAGATTAAATAAACAACATGCAATATGTTAGAATGTGTTTGGAAGTCAAAGTCAAAGGCTTCCATTTTGATTCTTGTATGATTGGATGTTTCATCACAGAAATAGAGCATCTAATGCCAGAGGAGGCTTTCTCAAAGATGACAGACAGGAGAGAAACAAGACCACAGCTTTTTAGATTTAGTGACAGGCCAAACCAGAGAGATCTTGACAGCAACTCATGAGACCACAGTGATGGGACAAATTCATCAACTATATATCAATCAAATCAATCCTCTGTTTTCAATCTTTTCAGAGTCAAACTTTTAACAGAAAACAGATAGTAGTGGACATCAATGGTCTCCAATTCAACCAAGTCAGAATGTCAACATGTGAGACCATGATCCATTGTGAAGTTTGTAACTTTACACATGATGCTCTGGAATAGCACAATGTCAACATGTTTCTTTACCAAGTTGCATCAGAACTTGATTAACTGTATTAATGGCTTTTCTTGATTCCATTTGAGGGTAACTACACTGGCCAAAGATCATTACTTTCGGCGGTCACGATCTTTTTGGAGAATCTGCGAGTATGACTGAATTTGTTCTCACGGTAAAAGTATAGAAAGTCACAGCATTGTGTGTCATTCTCACCTGTATCAACAAAGCAGAATCCAATTAAATGAACATCCTTGATAAATATTGAGGAAGCGTGAAACAGGTCAATATGTATAACCTTGTTACAGACTTTGGAGTCAAAAGTTTTCAAGAATCTCATTTTGAGGGAGGTCTCATGCCCTGCATGGAAAGTACAAAAGACATTGAGCAGCTACCCTATTTAACAGGAACATATTCCACAGAGAGATTGCTCGGCATATAGACAAGACTATTTCTCCATCTAGAGGAAATCTTGTAGTGATTGAATAATTAAAAGGTAAGAGGTACATGCAAATTTGAGATTAAAAAAAAGAAGAAAAAAGAAACAAGTTGGTTATTGTCTATTATGCCTTGATGCATTCAGTTTAGGTGAACTATCACCATCAGGTTTTCAACTAAAACTAAAAGCAGAGGTTATGAAAACCAACGAGGTAATTGAGTATTGCATTCAGAAACTCAGAATACCTTGATAGTTACTAGAAAAGACATGAAAAAGGAAGGATAGTTCTTGTAGTGCTGTTTATCATAGTCAGAAATTTAGTGTGAGGTGATAATTTCAATAGGGTTCAATAATCAGCACTTGGAAACAGTCAAACAACTTTGCAAATGGTTTTGGGGTTACTTCCAGAACCTGTAATATAAAATAAATGAAAGAAAAAAAGAACTAGTAACAAGGGCACCAAATCGTAACTTCCTTTCATAGTTTGACTCTTGAGAGCTTTGGCATATGAACAATTAAATTTTTTTGTAAATTTCTGAATAATTTGTGAGCAATTATATTGCCCAACTGTTTGCAAATTATTTAAATGCTTTCAATTATTTGGAGAAAATTCTATTGCAATTGTGCTGTTAAATAGCTACAACAAAGAGGATCACCATCTAAAGAAACCTTTAGTGTACAGAATTTGTTTTTAATATGGAGGGTCTATTTCATCCAACCATTAACCTGAACATAACTTGAAGCTTGCAAAGAAATTAATTCACATGTGATTATGAGTACTAAATCCTTACAATAAAAGTTTTTCGAGTTTGCTTCTTATTTTCGATGCATATCACTATACAATTAAATGCATTTGATACCTTGGAAGTCCGCAGTTCATTCACTGCCCTTCGGAGAGAGTCATCAGATAGTATCAACCTTGAAAGTGCACCAGTGCTTAGCCTGTGATATACAATGCAAAATACTGTTAATTGATACTCACTCCCCACTCGATCATAGGTTAAGTAGAAGTCTTTGGATGCATCTTTCAACAATCACATATATTCTACATCTATATTAAAAAACATAAAGCTGTTAATGGATGCTAGTGTTGGCAATGGACTTAACAGTCCCACTTGCATAAGCTTAAACACTGCACAAAGCAAATGCACAAGGTAAACCAAACATAAAGATGGGAGTAGGAAAACAAGTCACTTTCTAATATTCAACCTTTTTTTTTACATAATAAACAGGAACTGTATGACCTTGATTACCTTCAGCATGTAAGATGCATGTTTGGAAGTTCAAGAATATGAAAGTAGATACATGCCACATTTTATCAAATAAAACTGTGCATTTGCAGCATACAGGAACATGCCAAAAATAACACGAACGAAGCAAGAAAAAGGAAATAGAAAACGTTTGTAAAGGTATGGAATGTCGTCCAGTTAGCATAGCTTTTTGCAAGATCAATTTCATATAATCATAGAATCTCCTCTTACAATTTTTTTTAAAAAATTTATGAGAGAGTATATTTTGATTTGTTTGGAAGAAGTAATACCACAAGAAAGCTGTTTTTGGATAAATGGTACATGAAATAGTAGTCAATATGATGAAAATTAATGCAGGCAATTAAGCATAACATATGCTCTTGTGACATTTAGATATATGCTTTCTACACCTCTGTCTTCCAACCTTGGCATTACTATATATATATATATATATATATATATATATATATATATATATATATATACGAGGAATATACATTATCACATTTGGCATACTGGTTTATATCTTGAGATACCGACCCCATTGTGCTTTTACCGCGCATTTAAGGAAATCCAACTATCTGAGATGGAAAGAGCATTGAAAAATAAGTTAAGCGTGTCACGATTTTAAGTATAATTTGGGAAAATGTAGAATTCTTCATCTTATGGGTGAAAATTTATAAAAATTTTCTTGGATTCGCTTTTAAGATGAAGATCATATCA
Organism: Dioscorea zingiberensis; assembly: GCA_026586065.1. Classification (NCBI taxonomy): domain Eukaryota; kingdom Viridiplantae; phylum Streptophyta; class Magnoliopsida; order Dioscoreales; family Dioscoreaceae; genus Dioscorea; species Dioscorea zingiberensis. The sequence continues at coordinate 47,304,683 of CM048822.1, read as the reverse complement.
CCTTCCCAAATTGTATGAAAATTAACATGCTAAACACCGATGTTAACTACCATCTGTCTGATTAAATCGCTTTAAAACGTTAATGCAAAGTAGTGGCCGAAATGAGGCGACCTTTAATGAAACGGTGTTCCGGCGACCTTATATATATATATATATCACAGATGATACAAATCATGCTCGTAGGCCGGATGATTTTGTGATGCGATTGACACCCATTTAACTGGGTATGTTTGAAGGATTTTCAGCCGTGCACGGATGGGAAGATCGTCGAAAAAATAAGCTAACTGTCTAATTTAGCATCTGATTTGGTGGTATTTGGGTTACCTCCCACTTAATGATTCTTATTTTTATAAAATTTGAATGGGTTAAAAATTTTAGCGAAATTAAATTAGGGAGAGCGGCAAACTCAGTGACCAATGTATTTAGTAACAATGTACTTTACTGATAAATCTTCCCATCCATAAGGTGAAAATCCTTCAAACATCTTTCCGAAAAATAAGAAGCGACACAGATATGAGCGATGATTAGGCCAGGTCGGTATGATAACGCCATTTGTATATATATATATATATAGGGTCATTAAATTCTTGATGAGTAGAGCCTACACTATTCAAGTAAGGTAAGTCACCATTTTCACTTGCATTTGACGAGTGTTGTTCTGAAATCCAAGCCACGTCTGGGATGGAAAGAACGTGAAAAATAAGATAAAATCAATCCATTTTCATACAATTTGGTGGCCGTATTATGATCATTTAAATGCTTAATGGGTGAAAATTTAACCCGTTAAAATTTCTATAAATTTTCACCCGTTAAAATGAATAATCATACGGTCACCAAATTGTATGAAAATGGACATGTTATCTTATTTTTCGATGTTCTTTATACGGTTGAAAACCCTAAAAACACTCTCAAAATAGGTCAAGTAATGGCGGCACGCTTACTTGTGAGATAACAACAAATAAACCGCATAATAGATTAAATACGTAAATATAACATGACCCGTATATATATATATATATATATATATATATATATATATATATATACCTGCTCCAATCAAGAGCAGCTTATTTATTTTACTCAAAAGGTAGAAAGAAGCAAAAAGAAAGGAAAAAGAGTTATAAGTAATATACCCCAATATTTTTTTGCATTGCTCGATACTTTGAGACCTTCAATAGCGACAAAAAATAACATCCCTAATAAAGCTTGCAGATTCCTTAGGAAGAAAGAAAAGAGAACTATATAGGTAATATTGAAGACTTCCAAATTCTCAATATTCATAAAATGAGCTTCAGGATTACTCCACACTAGAAGGATTGCAAAAAGAGAAATTATAAAGAATTTTACCCGTATGAGCAAATTTCGGGTTATTAGGACCAATTTGTTGGACCAACATCTGTTCCCCTGATTGTGCAGTAAACTTTTGCTGTGGTAGGATCTGAAAGGATTTCAGGAGGAGGTTTATATATTCATCCGTGTCGATTTCCTTCCTGACTAAGGAGTCAAAGATAAAGGTTAAAAGGTTCATATAATGCAATCCCACAGCTTTGAAGTCGAGAAAGGTGCATTCCCAAAAATATCCATGTAGACTGAGTTAAAATATGGTGATTTCCAACAAAAGAAGAAGTAGTTCCAAGTGGGGTCCAATTATATTTTCAAGAAGATATATAACAAGTCCCAGAGATAAAGGAACAATATCTGTTTACTCTCAAAAAGAGATTGTCCCACCATAGACCTGAGAGCGTAAGAGTTGGATAATATAATCGAAGATGCGCCCACCAAGCATAAAACAATAGGTTCACAATAAATAAGAAAAATATTGTAGATGGACACCTCAAAACAGCATACTTATTCCATATGCATACACAGAATTTTAGTTAGGGAACTAGAAAATAGCCAAACGAAATTAAAAGCAATTCAAAAGGTAGTACTACACTCTAAACCACCATGGCACACAACCTGAACTGCACTGCATTTTTAAGTTACAGGGTTAATAAGCTCCAATATGGCACGAAACTTGTAATGCACTGCTTTCTGCTTGGCGGCCCTGCACTAGTTGAACAGGAAGAACATGAGGAAAGAAGACTTGAAAAATAAGTGTAGAGAAGGCATGCATTGAAAGGAGCATCCACTCAGAAATGTAAAGGGAAAGCAACCAAGAATTTGAGCTACCGAGCTAACTTTACTTGAGTCTTGAGATCATATATGATTCCAAATGGAGTCCCTTATATGAGAAGAAGCATTCTCGTGCAGATTCCAATGAACAAAGGTACAAATCTAGATGGAAAAGAAGTGTTAGCACTATTTATTTAAGATCTAGGACAAATTCCCTGAATTTCCTACAACACAAACTAAATGTGTTCAAAAGAAAAGATAAAAATGACCACTTAATATGGCTTGATTTCCCACATCAACACCAGATAATCAGAAAGGTTGCAGAAATTCTTCAAACAACTAGCTCTCATAAAAGGTACATTTTGGTTAAGCAATTTGTTTTCCATTGTATCAATGTAACATAGAGGTAAAAAGTAATGTGCCAATTAACAAAATTGTATTATTAATGCTTGTTGTTTTTTTCTAAACATCAAGATCCAGCAGTTTGAATTATCAAATCTACAGGACTAAAACAAACAAATATCTTGATATCAAGTCACAGAATGGATCTCCAACTTTTATTTCAAGATAAAAGAGAAACACAATGAAGACGCATAAATGTTACCCTTGAGGGCCAACAGCAGAGTGCGAAGACGTATTGACAGGGCTGCCCGCCACTTGATTTTTTGTGCTGTGATCGATCCTCCAACAGCCTGCACTCCAGAACCAAAACAAAACCCTAATTAAGCGAAAAAACTCACCTTTTTTCTACAAAGAAAAGAGAAAAAAAGGTCTTTTTGATCTTCAGGAACCTGGGCGATGAAGTGCCGGTGGGGAGAGGTGCTTGAGGCGGACGGCAGACTCGCGCTTGTTCCGGTGCTGGCCACACCAGGGCCGGAAGCCTATGGGGTTGTCCATCTGGCACTGCGCACACTTGTGAGCTCCTCATCAGTCAGCTTCAAGTAGTTGTTGTTGGTCCCTATTGACAATCAGCACCACATCGCCATTGGTGCGGAAAAGCAGAAGGACTGAGGAAGCAAGCTTTTGGATGAAGAGCGTGCTTGATGGGTGGATCAGAATTGCAAAGAGAGGGGATCAGAGTAAACCAGAAGAGCACGTCCCAAAGAGAACTCTAGCTGTATCGCCATCTCTCTCTCTCTCTCAATCTCTCTCTCTCTCTCTCTCTCTGTGTGTGTGTGCCAGAGAGGGAGATGAGCCAAGGTTATATATATAACAAAAGTTTTAATTTTCAATTTTTAATTCTTTTTTAATAAAATTATATAGGGGTATATTAGCAAAAATCAGTTTAGTAGAATTTAGTTAGCTTCCCAAAACGATATGATATCGGATACTGAAAACTTTACGCATCCCAATTTAGTGTGAGTTGAATCAAAAGCAAAGCCGGCTAGGAGTGAGTTTAGGCCCGGTAATGAACAATATAATTTAATGTGGAGAATGTGTGATGTCTCTCACTTTTGAAACCAAATAAGTGATATAAAGCAGCCATGGAATTGAACCATGTGGATGAATCCTCAAGAATGCTGCGAACAAAAAGAAAAACATTTGTATCAGATTCTTGTTCTTTGATGATTTACTTGGTTTTGTTTGCTTCTTTGTCTGTCTCAAGAGTGTGTTTAATTCCAGCTAGAGTTTTGTTCATTGCCTCATTTTGCACATTGTTTTCTTTTGCAAATTCCATTCAGAAAAAGCTTGTTCTTGATGACTTCTTGGTAAATTTGCTTGATCTCTTGTTCTTGTGACTTGAAACTTCCCTTGACTACTTTGTGCCAAAGGAGACAAGCAATCAATCTTGAGACTGCCATCAAGTCTTTTGTTGGGTTGATCATGTGGTTGATTCATAGAACTTTGCAACAAATACACGCGAATACAGGTTTGAAGCAAATGCATACCGTAACAAGAATACATCTATCATTTGTACAGAGTGCTTGTACATATATTTGTAACTAAAATTCAAACCTTGTAGAGACAGAAATTACATGTCTGTGTTCTTCAAGGTTCTTGCTTCTTGACAGGTCTCCATACAGGCTATCTACTGACATGGAATGTAGAAAACATATCACTTGCTGTACATAGGACCCGTGCCATATGTCCCTGTTACACACAACCTGCAAATTCATCGCCGAAATATTAATGGTACATCCGCCAAACACATTGCACTGCTTCTAACCAAGTTGTATGATCTCTAGGGAGTACTCAAAAACATTTTGCACATGGATTTCACTGGAAAGCTGATTTGGTACAATGTTTGACTATTCATGATGAAGAAATCTCCAAGTGTGATTAATTGGTGGAAAAGTTAACCTGTTCCTGAAGTTCCCAACAAAAACAACTACAACAACTAAGCCTTAATCCCATGCCGGAGAGGTGCGGCAATATGGATTGTATGCGGCTATATTCCCATGTTAAAAGCACGGCAGGATGATTTTGATATCTAATGTAGGGGTGGCGACACTACTCTCTCTCCATGTATGCCGCTCTATCTTGCTACGTATTCACTAGGTTATCACGTTTCCCGGACGGAAGTGCACGCGAGATTCTACGAGCATATATTTCAAATATGTTAAAGCCACAAAGTTTTAACCAAAAAATTAAAAAAGAAAATTTCAAGCTAGCTTTAGCGACATTTATATTTTACTACCAAACACAAGCTCATCCCAGAAGGTCTAGGAGTTTGTTTTCACGGATAAAAACTCTCAGGCATACAAGTAGGTTTAAAGTACAGTGCCTTGCATCAATAAGGTTATAAGGATCCAAGGAGATTTAAAACTTGGTAAAGTGGGAAATGATAAATGTAGTTGCAAGTAACAGAGAAACTCACAAAGTATTTCGTGATTAACATGAGCTAGATGCTGATATTTTGGACAAAATTGTCTTCCTTTTGGATTAACACTAGCACAACACTTGACAATTGTAGATCTTTTCTGTTTTTGAAAAGACAGTTACTAGTCAAACACATAATAAAGTGCAATGTAATCCTTGAATTCATGCTCTTCAAAGCCATAGTAAAATTTAAGTTCAGAGAGTTTGTTCGGATGGATCAAGACTATGATAAGCAAGTTAAACAGTTAAACAGCCATACATATAAAATAACCATGACGCAGCGCGCTCGCTCTATACGCTTCTTCAAAGAGGATTGAGAACTTATATGGGCGCATTTATAAGTTGATTACGGCGGATGAATTCAGAGACTTAAGTAAATTTTTTTGTCATAAGCGGTACAGATCATAATGCATTTCACTGTTTGCTTGCAAATGAAGCTCAGTCCAGTCCAGGTCAGCCTGAGTGGAGTTTGAACTGGTACACTCCACTATTGCAGAAAACCAGATTGGATGGTTACAATGTTTGCAAATACATTTCATTTTAAACTTTCAGTATATCCTACATTAGCAAAAACAAGTGTGAAGCATGAATTGATTAAAAGAAGAATAATAGGCATATTTACTTAAACAAAGCATAGATTAAATTATGAATATTTCACCTCCAAATGCGAACATGGCACTGCTTAAGCAGCAACATCCTTCAAGTAATTTTAGTCACTCTTAAAGCTGACTCAATGACACATCTTTTAATCCTTGGATCTACCCAAAAATTTTGTTTGGTCAAATGGGCATCGACAATGATGAAAATTCAAGTGGCCTGCAATGGTTAAAAAAATTTGATCAAGATCATCAAACCTCTATACCTAAGGCTATAAATGGATTGAATTCAACCATCCAAGTGCAACAAGAAGCAGAAGAATAGACAAGGCAGATTGAGAACTGCTGCCATGATAAAAACAGCATTGGTTTACTATACCCAAAATTTTACAGAAAAGAATCAATTAAACCAGGTTAAAATTAAGGTGTCCTTTTTCAAAAAGCTTGGGTTTTAAAGTTCTATATACTTGAAACATCTTATCCATCTTAGTTCCTAAATAAAAAGAAATACACAAATTTAAAAAGTTTGAAACCTCTCTATATTGTACAGGATGCAGATGGGATACTTGACAGCATGCAGAATTAATCAACAAGCCAATGGGAAAGCCCAAGTAAGATTAGAAGTACGGTTATAAATAAGAAATAGCAAGGTTCAATGCCCCAATACATTCAATGAAAAGTTTGATTAGAGCTCTGGTTAAAGTTCTAACCCCAATCTACCCACATCTCAATCTCCATCTGTTCATTGTAAACTTCCAGGATTCGATAAATCATAATCCAAGCCAGCAGTGATAGGAAAAAAATCAGAAGAGATGGGTAGGTCAGATATCTAATTAATCAAGTTCCTTCCTTGGTAAAATATATTTTAATCTTAGTTTTAGCAAATAAGAGTTTAGGTTAAGGCTTTTAAGCATCTAAGGTATTACCAAAGCCTGAAGCAAAGGAGCACGGCATACCTTTCTCGGTCAGACAGGCAGCTTTTCTAGCAACTGCAACTTCAGTAAAAACTTTGCGGAGAGCATCCTTTGCCACCTTATAGATGATAGCAGATGTTGCCCCTTCTTCTGCAAATTTAAGGACATCTAAAAAGAGACTATTGCAACGAGAAGCCAAGGAAATTTGGTCAGCGTAACAGAAGCTCCAAAGTTTAGGTTTATAGCACCATTCTTAACAATCTGCTTCCATCTTTTCAAAAAGTAGTAATCTGGAAGCCCACAAAAACCAAGAATAGAGAATACTTTCATTAAGCCATACCTGTAGTATCCCAGAGAAGGAAAACATACCACAGCTACAGCTGGCATGCATCATTTGGAACATCAAATTGCTAACGAAGAAGGATTTCCTGGACACTACCACTTCCTTTTAACGCCACTCTGTGCCTGGTGTCCCATCCTCGATACCATCAATAAGATAGGCAAAAGATTGGATAAACTCCTCTTGGAAAATGGCAAATATGGTTCCTAGTGTAAGTGGCACCATGGGTGATCCAGTTTTTAATATGGGTGAACTGCACGTGCTTGTGCAGTCCTCTTTACTTCTTTCTCTAACTGACCATGCATAGCTTGATCAAATTTCACAATGAACTCTAGAGTTGGCTTTCTTTTCGAAGTTTCTTTTGAAGAATTTCTTCATGCTTTCAAGCTCTTTGAGATGGTGATACTTCCGCAAAGAATGTGTGCTCTTCAGGTAGACCCTTGCCCATTGCTGTCGAACCCATTATAATGACCGCATCCATATGTTATCCCCAGACCATATTTAGGAAGAATTGCTAGCCAATCTGATTCAAAATCTTCTAATTGTTTTGGGGACTCATCAATACATTTCTTAAGTTCTTACACTTGAAAGTAGAACGACGTCACCTTATCAGAACATATATCAGACAACTTCTCCTTACACTTGCTCAAGATCTCTGCCGCACTTGCAAAAGCGATAGCGAGAGCTAGGGAAAACCCTTACATGGCTACACTTTCCAAGGCATCCACTACAGTCACTGTAATGAAACAGGATGTACTACATAGCCACTAAAAATGTCTCAAACAATAAAATCAGTGAAGAAGTTGGAGTCATTGACAACCAAAGCACATCTAAAAACTACAGGCTTTAGAGTGATGATTTAAACATATAAGCAGCTGCAAAGCGGTAACGCATCTGTTTATTCTGTACTGTATGTAGTATCCGACATGACAGCATCACCAAAATATCTGTAAGACTCCGGAAGCTTTTGCATTAGCCCAGAAAACGTAGGTCAGATGATACATTTCTCATCAACCTGCACAGAATAAGAAAAGCAGCTAGGTTCTTTGACTGTTGTGTCTTTAAATATTCCAACAAAGGCCGACCGTGCTGCGCTCCTCCTAAAACCAAATCATGTCCCCGATCTGTTGGCTGCATCCTTAGACAAGCCTTTAGGCGCGGATCTAATCTCAGCAGGAATTGCGCAGGCACGGGTCTCACCACTTGCGCTTAACCTTCTGTGGCTTTACTTTAATGCAGTGGATGGCTATGCTCAGGGATAAACTTCGAAACGACCCACATTTTCCATGGTTACGCCGGCTCCAACTTCGGATCATATGCCTTACAGCCTTCTCTGCATAGATTTCCGATTCCTCCTCTCGCCTGCGATCATCACCATACCTCTGCTTTTTGACACTGAATCCCTCTTTAACACAAGTGTACTATTTCGCGATGGCCGAATCATGCAGAAGAGAAGTTCTACACTTTCCAACACGCCTTACGGAAACCCACTATTCGAGGCAGCATACTCATAATAGAACCATTTTCCAGATTCTAGGGGTAAAACTCCATATGGAGTTGGGAGTTGGGGTTCTTTTTGGACACACCTCCTCAATTTTCTCTTGCTTCTACACCACCATCTAATTCCTTACTGGCGAAGAAGCCAGTGATTGTATTTTAATACAATGCACTCAATGGTTAATTCTTGTTGGTTTGTGTTGAAATGGATACATGGTTGTCATTATTTATTTGAATTCCGAGTGAACGGGAATACAAAACTCCAAACTTTCTACTTTTTGTATCTCTGTATCCGTAAGAAGAACTAAGGCAGCTTTCACCTGCAAGTGAAAATCATACTTTTCTTTCATTAAAATTTTCCCAAAACTCCTTTGGAATCAAAATCTCCAACAAAACATCATCTAAATTTAAAAGTCTATCAGCCAGAAACTTCCACAAACTGAATTGATTAACTTGCTAAGAAGAAGTTTGAATTTTGCTGATAATACCGTCTATTTAAACATTAAACGTTCAAAATAACCATTTAAAAAAAAAAAAGAAAATTTAAAGGTCAAAATTATCGCAAGAACAAATTATACATTTTGTTATTCAAAAATAAGTATACATTTTGGGTTTTGAATGGAAAAACACCTACAAATTTAAAAAATGCAAAAATAAATAAACATTAAGTAATAATTCCCTTTGGAACTAGTGGGACTGAGGACCGGAATTCCTCATACTCAGGAGAAGAAAAAAACAAAATATATAAACAAATAAAACACCACCATGAAGACAAAGACTAAGAAACCCTAAAATCATTTCTAGCAATTAATCTCCAAACCCTAATAAAATCAAGAAAGAATATTGAAAGGATCACGGGGCGCGCGAAATGGAGGGAGGAAGAAGTAACGCACCAA
>CM048822.1:47245723-47295405 GCA_026586065.1 Dioscorea zingiberensis | reverse complement strand
AAAACCACCCTGAAAATGTTAAAATTATAAAGAAGGACTGCAAAGTTTCTATTTAGACCCCCTCTAAAGTAAGAGATCTACGAAACCCCCTGGGATTTTTAGAAGAAGATGAGGTTTTAGAGATGAGTGTCTCTAACGGTCACGTTCACGATCGAAGGTGAGGGATCGGGGAGAATGCCGATCGCCATGCTCCAGGGAACCCTCGCGGTCCCGAGTGGAACCAGCCGTGCGTTCCCGCCGCTGAGTGAATCTCTCCGGCTCCGACCAACTACGCTTCCAAACGCTCCTCTTGAATTCGCCATCGCGCGCGCCTCGCAACCTGACGATCCGTAAGGGCGGCGGCCCCGGACGTTCCCCGGCGGCGTCTCCAAGTGGCAGTGGAAGCGGATGCAGGCCAAGAAGGCGAAGCAGCTTCTCAAAGCCCGGCTGTGCCGAGAGCGGCAGCTCTACGAGATGCGGAAGCGCGCGGAGCTCAAAAGCGGCGGCGGTGGCCGAGCTGGAGAAGCCTTGGGAGGTTGTGGAGCGGTACGCCGACGCTGTTCTCGGGTGAACGCGGATGAGCAGGTGAAGGCGTTGGCGGATCGGTTTCCAGAAGCCTGGCGGGTTCGATATGTGGACGGAGAAGGATGGGCCACAGGTGGGTTCCGCTTTTACTTTGCCGGACGGCACACCTTCTCGGCGAGTGTCTCTTCCCAAGGGCGAAAATCGTGCACAGCGTCAGGCCGTAATGGGATTGTTGGTGGTGAGGGAGGCGGATGGGAGTGGGAGGAGATGAGGTTTGATGATTGGATTATGAGAGGAGGTGGTGGTAGGTTCTAGGAGGAGTTTGAGACGAGCTTCCTGATCGTCATAAGCCGAAGAGGAGGACTTCAAAGGAATTCATTCTGGATATTGGGAATTTGAGGATTCCAGTGAGCAGGAATTGCAGGGGAATTGCACACAAGGTGTTTGATGAATGTCCACCAGGATGAGAAGTAGAAACAATGTAATGTGAAGAACAGGCATGAGGATGGACAAGAGCTTGGATCTGATGATTGGAAGGGAAATAGGAGGGAAGTGACGAAGGTCTTCGTATCGGCAAATCGACGAGGTGGAGATGGGCGCTGAGGCGGAGTTTGTGGTTGCTGAGTTTGAGGATTCTGTCTGAGGGAGTGAAGAAAGATGACGATGAGAAGTCTGGGATTTCAAGATTTTCGAGGGATTCGCGATGATGGAGTGTAGGAAGATTGCTGCCTGCTTTGGACGAGGCGGTGCTATTAGCCTCAAGGTATCCGAGGGGTTCGATTGAAGAAGGTAAAGAAGGTAAGAGACAGGTGATGCAATGGGAAGAAGGAGACATGATGGAGGTCTCTCGGTCTGGAAGAGGCTTAATGTCGGAGCGAAGATCATATGCTTCGGATTAGTGAACACAATGGGCATAGATAGAGGTTGAGAAGGATAATGGTATGGGTGATGGATGAGCTTTGATGGGTTCTTATGGAAGGGAAATGCTAGAGGTCGCCCATGGTGAAGAGGGCTTAAGATTGGACAGAAGATCATAATGCTTTGGATTCGGAGACAATGGGCACAGGTGGGGTTTAAGGAATGACAACCAGGGTGAAGACGGTAGGGGAGGTCGAGCATGGACTACAGAAGGATCAGCTTAGGTAGGATTTCCTATGGAAGGAGACAAGTTACAAGTGCTCCTTATGGAAGAGGGCAAAGATCAGAGGCAATCATATGCTAATGTGTAGAGTTGGGAAGGATGGCATAATATGGTTCGAAGAGGTAACCATCAAGCCGTAGTCAATCATATAATTTCTGATTCGGAAACGATGGGCAAACGGCGGTAGAATGGTCCGAAGTGGCAGGAATGAAAAGACCACCAGGGAAGCTTTACAGAGTTTCACTCAGGCCGAAGTAGAGGAGCCAAATTCTATTGAACAAGGTGACGTTATAGAATGAGAAGTTCTACAGAATTTTTGATGTAAATACATTATTATAGGAGGTGTTGTTGCATACCTTTGGATGATCTTGTTTGTGTAATTCTGCTGTAATATGATTGGTTTAGTATGATATGGATGTTCAATTGTTCATGGTCAGGATGAGGTCAGGAAGAAGCTGGAGATGAATTATATTGTTATTGCTTTCTCCGGAAAATGCTTATTATTTGTTTCAGATAATTTGGGAATAATACATCAATAGTTTAACATGAAAGAATTGAAACATAGTGGTCAGAGTCACAAGAATTGAAAGTCTGTTTTTCCATTATTTTGACAAAAACAATTCAGTTTACAGGAAACAGCTAAACAAAGTTCCACATATAATTTGATTGGAAATAAAAGAACCAGTTCACATGCAAACCCATCAGAGAGCACAAAGATTGGGACTTCATGGTCCAGACTAGCACCTGCACATATTGAACATTCATTTGTTCATGAGTAAACTGTTTGAACTATTGAAAAAATATATATATATCAAGTAAATAAAGAAATAAAACTTTGATCAATAAATTGTTTGAAGATTAAGCCTAAAGGACCACTAATTAATAGAAAGAAACCAAAAAAATTTTGGCTTCTGTGATTATCTTATGAATTCAAAGAAATTTTGAGTTTTTCTTTTGCAAAAACTCTCTCTTATCAGAAGAAATTTATTTGAGCAATACTAAATTAAACTTGCAACTTTGAACAATGTTTTCTCCATTCTAATATCAACCTAGGAGCTCAGGAAGAATTACAACATCAAGAATGCCATATTGAAACCTCACCAAAATATACTAACAACCATATGAAATTCCTAGGATTTTATGATGCCACAATCCTTTTATTGACCATTTCAAAGAAACTAATACCACATATTCCAGAAATCTTTGGCAAAATATATCTTTCAGCCGTATATGGCAAATGAATTGAGTAACTTCCATATTGATAAAACCCACTTAACTTCGAAACAGACACCTAAGTATCTGTGTACATCAGATATTTCGTAGCAGTGATATGTCATGTTTCAAAAATCAAATTTTATAGTCAAACATAAGAAAAATAGATTGATTTTTTATTCAATCTTTCCACTTTAAATGAAATCTTCTATATGAAATATTGGTAAGGATCTGCATCGTAATCAAGTAGTTCCCTACCAACATAAGAAAAGAATCGTGAGTGTTCTATATGCAAAGCAAATAACATGTGCACCATAAAATGTCTGCAGTTTACAAACAGTTTGATGAAACACATCAATGATCTCATGATCTTATGAAAAGTGATGGCACTGAGCTGTGCGTCAATGCAGTTGCACAAATAGAAATACGTATAATTAACATGCACTTAAAACATTAGGAAGTGAGATAAATCACGAAGTTGGTTGAGTACACGGACTATACTTTCTTAAAAGTTATTTGGACAGAATGCATGAAAATGTAATGCAAAAGAATCAATAATTGGCTGCGAACATTTGAACTGTTAAAAGAGAAAAACAAATTAAAAAACAACTTTCTCAGTAAAGTTCATGTCATATTAATCAATTCGTTGGACAGAAGCCAACACACATCAATTACATAGCATGCTGCATCTAGCAAAGAGAAGAATACAGCATATGCCACTCATCAATGATCAAACTATTTGGAAATTAACACACCCAGAAAAAGGAACCAATGGAAGAGAGAAAATCTCTAACCATGCTTAATCCAGACTGCTGAAATATAATAAATAAGGAAAAATACAGAGACAAAATGAACAAAAAGGTGGACCTTTTTACAACAACAAAGCAAGGGTTTATTCACAGCAAATCAAGCATCTAAATTAGATTTGGAGATTTAGAGGCAAGAAATGCAAGGAATAACCAACAAGGTATTCCATGTCATCTGTAAAGGTATATATATATCTTCATTTCCAAAAATCCAAAAACCAACTCTCCTAAGACGATCAAAATATCAACTTAATTGACCAAATAATTAAATGAGAACATAGATCTGAGCATTAATCGAGAAAAAGAAACCCTAAAATCAAAAACCCTAATTTCTCAAACAACCCTAAAATCCCTAATAGCCGGGCATGAAGAGGAATATCACCAGAAGAGAAGATACCTGCAAGAGAAGGCAGGGTTTAGTGGTGGGAGTCAGGAGGAAGCGCGGTAGAAGCGGTTGTAAACGGTCTCGCCGACGAGGTAGATGCCGAAGGCCACAAGGGCAGTGCCGAGACCCGGAAGGGCATGCCTCATCTGGTTCCCCGACCATGGGGTGCTTCCTCCATTCATCCCTTCTCTTGAAGAACTCCCCAGTCACGGCTGGCCCCAATGGCTTCGCCATCTCTCTCTCTCTCTCTCTTGCTCTCCTCTTGCTTTTGGTTTTCGATGGTTTTCCGATCACTGTTTGTTGGTTATTTTGTTTTGTATATGGAGAAGTTTTTACTTGAAACACCTCGAAAAAATCTCAAATTAAGGGTCAAAAAGAAAAATAAAAATAGGTGTATCTCAATTTAGAATTTATTATAGTTTTGTGACTTTTGGTCATCTATTATAATTTGAGTTCTACTGGATCCCTCTCTACTTTCACGATTCAGAAATATCGCGCCCTCTTAATCAACTTTTAGGACTGATATTTCTAAATCGTGAAAATATAAGGACAAAAAATACTCAAATTATAATAGAAAAACCTAAAGTCACAAATTGGTATATAGGGACTAAATTGGGTATTATACTCGAAAAAATATATGAGAATTCTAACAATGGGTTAATTCTTTATTTTCTCATTTTTCATATTTAATAAATAATAAAATGAATTTTCTCATATATTAAAGTATTCTATTAAACCTGTTATATCATGAGTAATGATATTCATCCCGACAAAACTTCCCGAATTACATTCCTGAATCTAACCCCCCTAGCTGGATTTTTAACCCCGGTAGTTGGATTTGGTAATCCAGCTAATGGGGTTAGATTCGGGAAAGCAATTCCGGAAGTTTTGTCGGGACGAATATCATTATCATTACCCAGGAGTAATGATATTCATCCCGACAAAACTTCATGAATTGCATTCCCGAATTTAACCCCCTAGCTGGATTTTTAACCCAGATTATTGGATTTGGTAATCCAGCTAGTGAGGTTTGATTCGGGAAAGCAATTTAGAAAGTTTTGTCAGAATGAATATCATTACTCTTTTTGCAGTAATTCAACTTACAATCAATTTGAATACCATCACCACCATCTCCCTTTTCTTCATTTTTGTATCTCATCATATATTTGTGGGCATATCTAGTGTATTTATTTTTATTTTAAAAAAAATTAAGATTAATATTAAAAAATATTAAAAATGTCTTTCCCTTCAAAAATACGTGGAATGCTTCCAATTTTTTTTGGAAATAATTTACCAAATACAAAGTTGAAAACTTAAATTTATATTATAAATTCATAATATTTTTTTAGTTGCATCAGATACAACATTAGGTGAGATTAGTGTTAAATCCATGTCATGAATCATCATAAAACCAAATGAATTAGTAACCTTCACAATTTATTATTGTTTACAATAATAAATAAATAAATATAAACATATAAAAGGTTGGATGATGGGGTAACGTCACCACTTATCAGGTGATTGTATCACTCAACTTACATCAAACCAAAATCAAACAGCCCATTGTGTGAACAATTTTACCTGGTTTGATTCTTTCCAATTTACTTTATTTAAAAATAAATATCTTTATAAATACATTTACTAGTTTGTTGTGAGATCTAAACTACTTGATTTGAATTTTCATGAATCTTTAGCAAATGTTCTAAGAGTTGGAATTTGGAAATAAGAAAGACATAAACAAATACATTGATATTTGTTATGGATGGTGCAACAATATAATGAAATCAAACAGATAGAACAAGAAAGAAAAGCACACCAGAAAATTTACGTGGTTCGGAGGTATGCCTACATCCACGGGAGCAAACGACGGAAATTTTACTATTAATCAAATTAGAGTTGCATCATGTGTATTTATACTAACCCTAGATGTATGTAAATTACAAAAATACCTTCCGTGCATTTATCACTACTGTGAGCAATACGCCACTACGCCGCAAAGAAATATAAGCCAGATACTCCAACAATATTAATATAAAAAATCCAACAAATCAAGAAAAAATCACTCAATAATTCACCAACACCCAAGAACTTTTTTACAACCATAATTGAATCACAATCTCACAGAGTATTGTGCTTGTAACAAGCCATATTCAAAGAGTTTGGAGGATCAGAGAAATCCCCAGTCACTATTTGATCAAACACCCACTTGTTTGCAGCCTCAGTGTAATGAGCTCCATCCCAGTTCACTCTCTTCCTTGAATCCATGCATGACTTCCCAATCAGAACTTGACTTCCTTTCTTCTTGATACTAGTTCCACATCTTGCTTTTGGATCATAGTTATATAAACCTCCACCATGTCCACAACAAGCCATCAATGGCTTCTTAAATCCTGACAGTTTCAGTAAAGAAAACTCAGAAGAAAAAAAAAATTCGTTAATCGTTAATACTACTGTGAAGTTACAACTCTTACCAAACTTGTTGGCTTGACTGATCAGCAAGTACTTAGCAGAGTAGATATCCACATAAGTGAATGCAGCAACTGGGAAATCCTTTCTCAATTGAGCCACTGTTTCATTGAGCATTCTGTTGAACTTCTTCGCTAGTTCATTAAAAACTATGGCACAGCCTAGAGAGTCCAATTCTTTGGGGTCTTGCCAGAGAACATAAGGCAGGCAGCCTAAAGGACCAGTGTTGTGGATCCAGAAGTATCGTCCACCTTCCTGCATGTATAAGCTCTGTGATATTTATATTACCAATTTCATTACCGTTAGCTTTTGAAGATTTAATGTTAGTGAGTGTGTTAGTACCTTTATGGAACTGGAGAAGGCCTTCATTGCATCAGGGATGTATTGGTCTGCAGACTTGTTGCTGTAAAAGAGTGCGGTGAGATCATTCTGACCGATGTCTAGAATGTATAAAGCTCTTGAGAAGTATTTCTTCGTTGGCATCAAGCTCTTGAGCACACCTCCTGTATGTTGAATTGACTCAACGGTGATTACCGATTGGAATGAAAGTTAGTTCGGAGGAGAACTTGCCTTTTCTGTAGATTATCTGGGATCTGGATTTGAATTGTGAGAATTGCATGGCTTGGATGTCTAGAGAGAATGGACTGTAGCCACCTTGAGAGAGGGTGATGTTTTTATGGAATGTCAGTGGAGAGAGAGGTGGCAAAGTTGGCGCCATGGCTGAAATTAGAGCCAATTGAGTCTAGATATGAACTTAGATAAGGTAGTCCTAGGCTCTCAGCTGCAGTATCATCAGAAACAGCAGTTAAAAACATAAGTTTGTTTGATGTCAGACATTGGAGTGAAGTTTGGTATGATGTTTTTACCGATGAAGTCGATAATTAGGCGGCCGTCGGAGAATCTCCCGGCGGGCTCATGGAAGAAGGTCTCTCCAAATGGTGAGGTAAGAGGACCAAATGCTGCGGAGAAGCCACCGGTGTCAGAGTTCGAGTCTCCAAGACTAAAAATGGCAGGGAAGTCACAAGATGTGCAGAGGATTGATGGCACAAGTAGAAGAATGTTAAGTGATGCAATGGAATTGAGGAGATTCATTTGGTGAGAGTTGGCAGAAAGATGTGATGCTATGACATTTTGAGGATTTTAGTGTCCATCTTGAGATTAAATTATAGACAATTGTTTGTTGTTTGCACGACAATGGAGTGAGGTTCATTGTGTGGTCCTTGGAAGACATGGCACATGTTCATTTAATCAAAGGATTGGTTTCAGAATTAATTAGACAAAAAAGGCTGTCCGCAGATCTCTAGGCCTAAAAAGTACTAACAACTTGCCGGAACAATTGGCTCTCTAGAAAGATCATTGTCTTTTATTGATTTTCTGAAAAAGAAATGAAAGCTTTGAACATGACTGCCTTTGTTTATCATTCTCATTCTATAATCTCAGTTTCCCATGAAAAATTCTCAGTTTAGCACAGTAAGAAGCCATGACAGGTTCACAAGGTACCTTAACCTTTTTATAACTTCAATGAAAGACTGAAAAATATACAAGAAAAAAGGTATACAAATATCAAATAATTTGACGCACCATACTGCCATCTTTTGCTCATTTATCTGCAGATCCGCTTTCCAGGGTCTTCGACTTTCCACACTCCCCAAACAAGGATAAGCGTGTAGTTCTTTGTGATCGTATATGAGTTCTTTGCTTCAGCTGGTATCAAGTTTATCTATATTAGAGTAAATTCTATTAAAGAATACAGGAGGGAAATTGTTCACAAATTTTTACAGACGTTTGGCCTTTACCTTCCCTTTGTTTGATTTTCGAGTATTCCAACAAAAAAGAGTATCGCAACCAGGTCCTGAATCATATTCCCTGCAGGATAACAAATTAAAAACTAGATCATAAAAACTATTAAGGAGATAAATGAGGGTCTAATATTTGTAGCATAAAATCAACTTACATGTCTTCTTTATCAAAATTAGCAGTGAGGTTGTTACTGTGCAATATACTCGGAGAAATGGCAGAGTGATTAACCCTCCTTGAAGTTTCCTCATTGTATGTAACTCGAGTATCACAAGCTTTTAGGGCTTTGATCTGTTGATTCAGGTCTTCGTCCCAGTGGTTGGAATGTCTCAGTACCATATCACCTTGAAAACTAGTGCCATTTTGTGGATGAATTTGGTTCTTTTCAGGTCTTGGAGTGGCTCAAAGACCCGGGCATACATTTTTCTGCAGTTTGAAGCCATGCACTTTCCAATCTTTTGCTCGTCTATGGTGCCTGTCAGTGTGCTTTGAACTGAAAGGTCCTGGCCATTCTCGTTTCTGCAATGGATTGCCTCATTTTCTTCTGAAGAAATTACAGGAATACCTGCTGATTGTGTGCAACCATCCTTGATTGGAGACTGTTCATGCTTTTGTAGTGTTCTTTGGATTATGGCCCTTGCGTAATCCGTGACTTTTCCTAGAGAACTCAGTGGTTCCATGTTCTCTCTCTTTCTCAGAAGACTCATTTAAGTCATCTGAGTGATTAATCCTCTTCTTCGACAAGAGATTGACATTTTCTGCTTTGTCTCTTGCTGGAAACATTGCCACCGATTTTCCCTTGGTGTAAGATTCAGACATCAAGCCCATTCTAACCACCACATTGTGCCTTAGGACTGTCTCGACAGAACTTTTATGTTACTGAAGAACCTCTCAGCTCGGGACTTTATATCATCATCTGTAAATCCTATAAAAGCAACCAGAGTGCCTGCAAATAAATGAATGTCAGATTATCTGGTGATCTTGCAACTTTAGTAACAGACAGAGGAATGCACAAAATAAGTAAATTTTGAGACCAGGCCACTTATTCTCAGAAAATGATCCAAAACAATGAAGTTCCCAAGTTATTTCATGCTTAGCAAAGGTGGCGTTTGTTTGGCTGAATTTTGATCTACATGTAACTTGAGTTACATGAAAATCGAAAGTTTTTATTGTTTGGCTGAATTTGGAAACCATGGTGTATTTCATATTACACCAAAACCCATAAAATAGAGTATTATGACTTACGCCCAACTTGGACGGAGGTTGTAATCCTGGATTCTATAACTCCCTCACATGTGCGTGGCACATGAGGGAGTTGTAAAATAGAATACATGGTCAGGATTTCCAGTCACATCCAAGCACTATATTTACATGTGTTGTATTTTAAAAACCAGGTATTCAGAAATACTTTGTACTAAAATCCCATGTATTTAGGATTACATCCAACCAAACACTAAAGTATAAGCTTATTAGACTTGAAGTGTAAACAACTTCACCATTCACCTGAATTTAATAAAAAGAACAATTCTCTGGAGTCAATACAGAAAAACAGTGTTATGCTTTTATTTGTTTGATCTAATGGCCTGTACCTTAAATCGAAATCAGATTCAGTTTATGTCAAAGTAGGATCAGATCAAAAGTTGTCCTTCTAAAAGATTTGTAGCACCAATTTTAGGCTTCAAGAGAACTTTTAGATCCACCTTTACCAGTTATATACAATACAAAAGTTCTAAATCAAAGCACATTTGCTTAAGGAACAATTTACCTAAATTGGAAAAAGATATAGATATAGATCATGGCTTACCTTCGGATTCTGTGATAGATACTAACTTTCCGTGATCATAAAGCAATTCTCCCAGTTTCTTCGAATGGCATCTGTCAATGCACCTTTTCCAAATTTCAGCCAAATCTTTCGACATTGAATGATCAGCAGATTGATCATTTGAAGTCAACAATTGACATGGAAAGTTTTCACTTTTAATGCATCCATGAAGGCTGGAACATCCGTTGGTCACTCTAGGCATCAAAGCTAAATTTGTTTCGTGGGAAATTGATTGAGTTTGTTCTGCAGCATGACCAGAGCCAAGCTGTAGCAGGGCTGCAGTGAACCAAGTTGAGCTGCTCACTTGAAACCCTTAGCTGCTTTTCAGCATCAGAAAGAATCTTTAAAGCTTGTTGTAGTCTCTCCAATTCAGCATCGGTTACTGGAAAGTATACACAGAATAGTACAAGGAAGAAAATCAAGACACCTTCAAAATCATTTGATAGGTTCTTTAGGAAACAATCTATATTCCATACAAGAAAAATCACCAGAATTATAATAAGAGATGAGGAAAAACACAAAATATGATGACCATATAATGGTAAAATGGTGAAGTTCAGTTAAGAAGTTCAACATGCTTTTTCTTTCAACTTTTCTGTATAGTCTCTCCTTAAATTTCAAAGAAAAGGATTCTAGATGCACAACATAAACTGTAAATAATGAAAAAATAGATTTGCCAATTAACAGAAACGGTCCAGTTTAGAGTCATGTTGTACTCGCATAGAATGACATGATCAAAACCACATAATAATTAACAAATGCATTTGATCGTGGTTTGATGTCTAAAAGATCCTCCACTAAAATCAAAAGATATACTTACAACTCCGCCCACCAAGAACTGCACCACTGCATTGTGAATTTGCCAACTGGTATGTACCATCAATAATGTCCATTATAAGTGCAGCTAATTGATTCATTAGAGCCATTGGATCAACACCAGAATCCATTAGTTCTCTGGACCTTCTCACAGTTTCTGCAGTGTCTGATGACATAGCTATCTCCAGAAGATCAAGTAATTTTTCCTCTGAGACAACTCCAAGCTGAAATTATCACAATGTGTGAAAAGTTAATAGCACGGTTCCACAAAACATGGATCAAGGTTGAATAAGAATTGATTATACCATTGCTAAAGGTCTGAGTCCATATTCAGACAAATAAAATGAGTGAAAAATATATAATTCATAACATTCCAATTTGACCTGATTTAAAACCTACAATAACTATTTGACTAGTCCATTTTTCCAAGAGAGGTGATTATTATTTACAAGGTGAAACAAAAAGTCACAGGATTGATCTAGACATAAATACTTGTTAAAGTTACAAAATCTGCAGGAAAAGCAATAATGGTGCAGTAAAGAAAGGTAAGCTGAGATTAATCGAAGTCAGGGAGTAAGGTGAATCTTCAGAAACTCTCATCATCTGTAAACTGTAAAGAGTTTCAAGAGAATTAAAAAGTTCCCAAATGGCAAGAAAACTTACAAGATCATTCACAAGGGATGTTGTGATTCTTTTGCCCAGCAAAGTCAGCTGGTCCAACATTGTTTCTGCATCCCGAAGGGATCCATCTGAATTCAAAGCAATAACATTCAGTGCATCGAATTCAACATCAAGTTTTTCTTCATCAGAAAGCTTCCTTAACCGGCAAACAATATCGGTATCCTTGATCTTTGGAAAAAGATATTTCTGACACCGTGACAGAATAGCACGAGGCAACTTATCTGGATCAATAGTCATAAATATGAAGACAACACGGGGAACTGGCTCTTCAAGAAATTTTGTGAATGTAGACCACAACTTGGATGATAACATGTGGCATTCATCAATTATAAAAACTTTGTGCCTTGAAGATTTTGCAACTACAGACATATTCTTTAAAAGGTACTTGACTCTGTCCATACTCTTATTATCGGTGGCATCCACCTCTATCACATTTGATCCATTTCCACTGGAAAAATTCCTGCACTCTTTACAGAAGCCACAAGGTTTTCTATGTTCAGTGGAGATGCAATTCAAAGCTGCTGCGAATACCATTGATGTTGCTGTTTTTCCTGTCCCACGTGGGCCATAAAACAGATATGCAGGGGCTATTCTTGCTCTTAAGATAGCATTACTAAGTGATTGGACAACAATGTTTTGGCCCATTATTTCATCAAAAGACTTTGGCCTGTGCTTCTGGCTTAAGTTTCTACGTTCAGGTATCTCCAAATTAGTTCCACCAGGTACTGCCAATTCCCATCCATCTTGGCTTTTACAGCTTGACCATCTTCGTCCATCTAATCGGCTCAATGCCTCCAAATCAAGCTCCCCGAAGTTACTTGATAGCTCATCCGTCGCTGCATCTGATGATGAACTACCCCCACCACAGTTATTTGCCAAAAGAGGCAAACCATGGGAAGTTTTTAACAAGTATTTTTGCTTTTGTGAAGCAGATAACCTTTTCTTATTATACAATTTTTGGCCCCCACAAAGAATACTGTTTCCTTTTCGCCTCAGAGTGTCAGACAATGAAGGAGAATACCAACCTCCACAGCCAATATCTTTTGCTCTTTTGGGCCAATAACAAGGAATGCCACATCCTTGTTGTCTAGGTAAATCCATCTGATCCAATTCATCCTCATCAAATGAAGTAGTTCCATCCCATGACCCAACAGTACTAGGGTTTCGAACTCCATATCTGTTGTAAGAGCTAGTTGATGCAGGAGTATAAGAATGTGATGACTCTTCTCTTGCAGTACTTCGGAAGATTTTTGAGGAATATGAGCAATTTCTACGCTCAGGTACAGATAATAGTGGTGATGCAGCGAGAGACGGGTAGCCACTTCCCTGAGCAAACTCATGTGTTGACTGCCTTAAATACTCAGAGTTGTCATAGTCAGTTTCATCAGACTGCTCGACTTGGTTAAGTATTCCTAAAGAACTTGATGATAGATCTAGAAGCTTTGTAATTTGTGAATGCCTGACTGTTTGCTTTCTTGAAGAGCCACTTTTGTGTGATTTTCTAACAGCTCTTCTCACTGGATTCTCTGGTTCCTTGTTTCTAACACCAAGTGTGTTTGCAGAAATCTCAAGGTATGTATCACTCTTTGAGTCTACCTTTGAAAGAATGCTAGCACTATCTTCTGGGCTTTCATCTGCTGAATCTTGCTTGTTATTGTCATTTAATTTTGTTCCTCTATCACTTGATTTACTTGAATGATGCCTCCAATTATAGAGGTACACCCTTTTCTGACTGTTATCATTTCTGGAAGGTGCTTTAAGCAACTGACTACAGTTGCTTGCTCCAGTTAATTTAACTCCAAGTGCATTACCATGTTTCGAACTATATGTGGCTCCGAGTGATCTGGAACTTAGTGGAGACCTCCAGGATGAACAAGTTTCAGGATCACGAAGAAACCTTGACTTACAGAGGGCACCAAGCTCTTTCTTCAAATGAAGTTCACTTGGACCCACGCACGTCTCCACCATTTCCTTGTTTGATGTGAGAACCTGAAAGAAGGCCACCATGCTCACAACATTTAAAACCAACAGGTGTATTATGACTTGTAACTTTACTCCATGGCAAACTAATTATCAATGTTTTTATGTGCTCTCAAGAATATCTTAAGTGAACTAGCTATATCATGATGGGCAAAAGTCTCCACAATAGAGAATTGAAGAAAGATAATTGAAAAGAAAGGCATCTAATAGTTGATAAAACAAAAATTATTCCAATCAAGTGCCAACTTCTATCAAAAGAACTCATGCTAATAAAAAGCAAAGTAGAACTCTACACAAGACCAAAGAATGTAGCCACACAATAATAACAGTCTAGATTTGGACAAGGGAATTAATGTATCAGAACTTCTTATGGAACATTATTCACTTCAATTTGTGTTGATCAATAGCCTTTTCCCCAGACAACCAACAAACCAACTTCTCATGTGTACGAGTATCAAGGTTTATGGTCTGGCTCCTTATAATACATTTCCCATGTTTTTTCCATTGCAAATAAAGTAATAAAGACTGGTCACAAATAAAAAAGTAGCACTTCAAATAAGTTTGGCATTATTCTTTGACATTCATATACGCATAAAAGCACTCTAAAGCTGATCTGGAATAATGTAAGACCTCAATTAAGAATAACTGTTTCCTGCTTTTGTGTATACTAAAAAACAATAGATGAGTACCGAATTATTAGCAAGCAAGAAGATAAAAGAACTAAATCAGCAACTTATTAGTTAAACCATTAGGACAGATAAGATTTTTGAATACGCATCACTCATATTCAAGCAACAAAATTCACAAGATTTAGCAGAATAAGCTATAGTGGGAGTAATGACAACAAAATAGTGTATAAGGTAACTTATAAAAGAAAATTAAAACTTTCTTGGAACCATTAAAGTTTTCCAGAAAAATCAAGAGGGCTTGCCACTTGATTTTTCTGAAAACAAAGAAAATTTGGCAGATGTGGAACAATTAATGCCACACAAAGACAAAAGGCAAATGCATCAATGTTTAAACAATTCCCAATAAGGAAGATCTCGGTCATCAAAGGCTATCAAAAAGATTAGAATACTAAAACAAAGTTGATTTTCAAAATTACCACAAAGAAACAAAAGCATTGATCTGCAGAAAAGATCAACTCTATCTTGAAATCCAATTTACAGAAATGGACCCATGCAAGCAAAGGATGTATGTATCTTGGAGAAATCAAGTACCTCAGATTCACATTCTTCAGAAAAGAAACCACAGTGAGGCCTTTTACGAGAAAAGCAGGAAGCTTGGATCTCTGTGATAAGAGGGATTACTAGTGAATCTGAAAACAAGATTATGGATGTTTAGCACTCTCCTCTGAGAGAAACCAAGTCAGTACCATTCTGCAAGGTAACTACAAACAACTCAATCCTAAAGTTTATATAAATTAGAGCCAGCAAAACTAAATCTGTTCACAAATGGGTCATTAAACCAATAATGCAATTTGAAGGGCCTCGAATTAACATTTTCCAGAAGATAGACAATGAGGCAACCTCAAATGCGAGGCATTCATGATCAAAGCAGGAAACTTGCAATCTCTGCAATGAGAGACAAGTAGCAGTCGATCTAAAAAACCAAAACTTGGGAAGCTTCGCGCTTTCTTTTGAGAGAAACAACAACAGTCAATCTCCATCCGCAAGCTCACCACAAACTACTCGATCTCCAAAATCCGAATAAAAAACCACAACAAGACCAAATATTTTCACAAACACAGCATTAAAACCAGACCAACAATGCACATCCATGCAAACAAAACAATGATCCATCGAAGAGCAAAGAAGTACCAGAAATGTGAGCTCCTTTACAAGAGAAAAAGCTGGAAGCTTTCGATTTTCCACAACGAGAGGAGAGCAGCGGTGAATCTAAACTCGAAAACTCGGGAGAAATTATCCCTAGGGTTTGGGTTGGCACCTCGTTGGTGCCAATGCCTCGCGGGCGGCATTGAAATCAAAAGCCCCGCCCTCGAACGCGATGAGATTCCTCTTTACCTCTTCTTATTTCTCACTCCAAGTACTCCACTTCGTTTATATATTTATTTATTTATTTATTTTTATTCTAAATTTTCATTAGTTATTTATTTATTACCCAAAATTATTTTTCTATTTTTATTTTTTTTTTCTTGGTAAAGGATTTAATTAAAATGATAACTAAAATAGTACTAGTATAAAACAATTTGAAATTTTTGCAATATTAGAAGTGTAGTAAATAGCTTCTTTGTTGGTTGACTAGTGCACTTTTCTATTTAATGTTTTGTGTTTTGAATTTTTGGTGCTGAAATATAGATTAATAAAAATCAAATTAATTGATTTTAAATGATAGTTATTTAATTTTTGTTGTAGGTTAGAAATAGTAAAACCAAAATTTATCAAATTAACTTATTTTATCATAAAATGAAAAAGAATAAACATATGTGAATTATAAATTTATTTTTTTATTTTGTTTATTATTCTAATTTTTCAGTAGTTATTTATTTATTACCCAAAATTATTTTTTCCCATTTAACTTATTTTATTTTTTATTTTATTTTATTATTTACCTTTTTTTCTTGGTAAAGGATTTAATTCAAATGATAACTAAAATAGTAATAGTATAAAACAATTTGAAATGATAATTTGAAAGTTTTGCAATATTAGAAGTGTAGAAAATAGCTTCCTTTTTGGTTGACTAGTGCATTTTTCTATTTACTGTTTTGTGTTTGAGTTTTTGGTGCTGACATATACATTAAAAAAATCAAATTAATTGATTATAAATGATAGTTATTTAATTTTTGTTGTAGTTTAAAAATAATAAACCAAATTTATCAAATTAACTTATTTTATCATAAAATGAGAAAAACTATAAAATGTGAATTATAAAATTACTTTGATTGTTATTGCTTATATTTTTAATTTATATTTACAAATTTAAAATAATTTTATTTGGAAAAAAACCATCTTATTAACTCTGTTTTTTTATTATATTTAATGTTGTAAATTTTTAAAATTTAATATTCTATGTTATAAACAAAATAAAATAAAACTAATTAAATGACATTGGTCCACAAAGTATTTATGCATTATTTTATGTTGTTCTTGACTTCTTGGTCATAAAATCAAATTGGGGTTTTTGGGGTCCCCACAAACCCTAAATCAAGCATTGGAAATGTGAGGGTTCAAATTAGGCACATTAAATACTTCACTATCCACAATCAATTGTTACCTTAAATATCCTCACCCATTCCACATGATCTTCCATTATTGCAACATGCAACAACTAACTATTAATGCTCTCCATTAATGTAATAAACATTTTGGGTTTTCTTTTTTGCATAATATTTATATAAAATATAAAATATAAATTTTATACATTTGTTCAAATTTTTCCTCTTTTAAATATAGGGTTATTTGCCAATATATTTTTTTATAAATTTTATTATTATTTTTAGCCCATGGTCATTTTATTTGTTAAGATGACCTTGGGGCTAAAAAAATTGATTGGCAAATGGCCCTTAAATATTTCATCAAAAATTTCAAATTTTTACACATTCCTTCTCAAATAAATTTGGAAAAAAAAAATTTAAAAGCGCGCACACACACACACACAAAAACCCCTAAATATTTTGAAAGTGGTCCTCATTCTAAAGTTCCAACTTGTGCTTTCATGCTTTTAAGAATCCCAAGTACAGGAAGCAGATTCATTTGTTACTTGTGAATCATAATGTGCATAGAAAATATAGGACAGTCAAATCATCTCATCTATGATGAATGAAGCACATCTAATCAGCAAATGATAAGCTCTCCAAATCTTAAGAGGTTGGATCATTTAGAAAATAAAAAAAAGAAAGATTACCCTACAGTCCTCACATATTTTCAACTACTTAAAGAGTCCCTGTAACTTTTCAGTTTTCTTGTCAATATCTACTTTTTCAAATTCTTCCTCGCCGATCCCTCTTGTGAGTGGACTATTATGTTTTTTGAAAAATATCAATTTTACCCTTGTCTCTATTAATTGGTTTGGTAAGAAATCTCCCATCTAGTCACGTCGCATCTCCATTTCTTTTGCTTGGCCAGCAAGTTTTACGGATTTCCATTTCATTTTTTTCAGCAAACTTAGAGGGAGATTTGCTTTTTTGGCGAGGTTTCTGCATTTCTATCCCGTAGCTAGCTTGCAAGGTTTTTGTTTATTTTGCAGGTTGTCAATAGACACGTTCTTTGCTCTTGCAATGTATAAGAAGAAAGTCATGTTGTATGTGAAGTTTATCGTGTTATCCAAGTGGTAGTCTATGTTAGAGGAAATATGCAAATGTTGGAGCCTGGAAGCTTCCCGGGTGAAAGTAATGTATGTCTTCCCAAACGTTTTGTATTTGTTTTTTGGGTTTTTGTTTTTTGGAATTTCTGTTTATTTTTTTGGGGTATGCCCATATTTTTTGGGTTAGCGTTTACTTTTTGGGGGTATTCGTTTATTTTTTGGAGTATTCGTTTATATTTTTGGGGATTGTGTTTATTTTTATGGGTTTGCGTTTAATTTTTGGGGGATATTTGTTTATTTTTGGGGGTTTTCATTTATTTTAAGGGTTTCTGTTTATTTTTTTGTGTATCCGTTAATTTTTTTTTTGTGGTTTGCGTTTATTTTTTGGGGTTTGTATTTATTTTTTGTGGTTTGCACTTTTTTTTGTGGTTTGAATTTAAACAACTTAAGCATTTATTTTTTGGAGTTTACACTTATTAAACAACTTGAGCATTTATTTTTTTGTAATTTCTGCTTATTAAATGTACCTTTTAAGTGTTTATTTAAGTCGCTTAATAAGCGGAAACTCCAAAAAATAAACCCTAAGTCATTTAGTTATAAGCGATATCAATGGAGATCTACAGAGTGATCCTAATCAAGCCTTCGTGACTAATTCAATTTCCATATAAGGAGGGATATCAACTCTCCGTGATTGATTCAGTTTCCATATAAATAGCGTGATTGATTAAGTTTCCCATTCGAATGAGATTGTGTTGTGAATAGTGAAGCAAACAAGCAACGAAATCAAGAAGAAATAGCACATAGAGAATTTAAATGGTTTGGCGATCTCCACGGGAGCAAGCGGCGGAAATTTCACTATATATCAAATTAGGGTTACATCATAGGTATAAGTATTTATACTAAACCCTAATATATGGCAATTACAAAATTGTCTTCCGTACCGTACAACACCGTACCGTAGGGGGCGTTGCCCCCGCACCCGCAACCCTATTCACGAGCTCCATCTCTCTGGCATCTGCCTGTTTAACATTGTGCTCGCAGCAAATATGAGTCATACTTCAACATATTGTAATCTCGGCAACTTGTAAAGTGTAAATCTATATATATTGGATGAATAAAATAAAGAATATACCTTTGAATTCTTCACATTAGTAAGAGGAAACTCCAAAAAAATAAACGCTTAGACCATTTGATAAACGGAAAGTCCAAAAAATAAACATTTAAGTCATTTAATAAGTTAAAACTCCAAAAAATAAATGCTTTAGCCGTTTATAAGCGGAAATAGGGATGGCAAAACCCGAACTGATCCGTGGTTTCTGACCCGATCCGCCCAGAATGGAGCGGTTTTTTTAGTTGGAGAGCAGGGCACGGGGCGGGGTTTTTGTGGGGAGTGTGGGGAGGGGCAGGTTTTGTAAACATCCATTAAATCCGCCCTGCCCCACCCCGCTAAAAAAATTATAAAAATGCCCTTATATATATATATATATATATATATATATATATATATATATATATAGTAGTGATACTGTACAGCCGGCCGGAATACTGTTCATTTCCGGTCGGCCGCCCATTTGGACCCCTGGAGGATTTTTGAAAGCATGGATGGAAAGATCTGCTCAAAATAAGCTAGCATGTCAATTTTCATATAATTTGGTAACCGTTTGGTCCTCCCACTTAATGGTTGAAATTCTGGACCGTTCAGATTCCTATAAGTTTTGATCCCTTAAGATGAAGACCCTAAAAATTTCCAAATTGTATGAAAATTGACAGGCTAACTTATTTTTCAATGATCTTTCCATCCGTACGGTTAGAAATTGTTCAAACATCCTACAGGACCCAGAATGAACAGGCAACCGGAAATTACAAATTTCCTGCCGGCCGCAGCATATCACTGCTATATATATATATATATATATATTAGATCACTTCATGTGCATTGTCAAGGCTTGTGCAGGGCTTATCATCAATTTTCTAAGTATAAAACACAAGCTATCAATTTGCAATCATATATTAAAGGTTAAAAATATGGGCATCGCGGGGCGGGGTAGGGCGAGGAGGGGCATGAGGAAAAACCATAGTAACGGTTGTGGTGTTCAAAATATCACTATTTGGGCGAGGCGGGGTGCAGCGTAGGGCAGGGGATGGTTCAAGAGGGGCGGTGGTGGTAGAGGCCTGCCCCGCCCCCGCCCCGCCCCATTGCCATCCCTAAGCGGAAATTCAAAAAAATAAACGCTTAAGCCATATAGTTATGAGCGATATCATTGGATACCTATAGAGTGATCCTAATCAAGCCTACGTGATTGATTCAGTTTCCATATAAAGATGGGTATCAACTCTCCGTGATTGATTCAATTTTCATATAAAGAGTGTAATTGATTCAGTTTCCATATAAAAAGTGTGATTGATTTAGTTTCCTATTTGAACGAGATTGTAATCGCGTCAAACCTGTAAAGTGTATATTAATCCTTCTTGATTGATTTAGTTTCCTATTCAAACAAAATTGTAATCTTTGTTTATTACTTATTAGTCTAATTGTAAGGGTCGTGTTTATTATTTAGCGTTTGTGTTTATTTTTTAGGTTTTCCATTTATTTTTTAGCAAAAATGTTTAGTTTTCTAACAGTGTCCATTTATTATTTAGCATTTGTGTTTATTTTATGTCTATCCGTTAATTTTTTGGGGTAAGGAATGGAAACTTCGACAAATAAATGTAACTATGAAATAATAAATGCTTTCGCAAAATAATAAGTGGGAACTATAAAAATAAACGCTTAAGCCATATAATAAACACTTTCACAGAATAATAAACATTTTTGCAGAATCATAAATGCTTTCGCAGAATAATAAACAGAAACTTTAAAAAATAAACGTTTTATAATAACAAATGCATTTGTAGAATAATAATTGCTTTCGCCAAAACTCCATTTGCAAACATCTGATGCTAAAGGTTTGCAAAAAAAAAATATACAAACTATAAAAAATAAACTCAAACACCAAAAAAAAAAAAAAAAAAAATAGACACAAACTCCAAAAAATAAACAAACTCTAAAAAGTACACGCAAATTGAGAAAAATAAACACGCACTCTTACAATCAGAACATTAACTTTCACAGAGAAAAAAAAAAGAATCAGGAGACAAGACACCCACTATTCCAACACTACACCCATTCATCTAACTAACGAGAATGGGAAATGAGACGTTAATTTCTACCTTGGTTCAGAACCGAAGTTGGAAAATCCTTTTACAAGCAATCTATGCCCTAGAATCTAAAAATAAGCATCAACCACAAAATCCTAAATCCTAAATCCAAAATAATACTCTTTTAGTCGAGAGAAGCTTACATTGGTCTATGCACTTGGAAATGGCCTCTGATTTCTATGGATTGTTGCTCTTCTCGACGGCCAACAAAGACTTGACGTTATAAAGCAGTGGAAACTGGTGGCATTGAGGAGAAAAACACAAAGAAGATGAGAATGAGATAATTCTGAGGGTTTAGGGGGAGCGCTTGAGGAAGGATAGGAGAGAAGAGAGAGGAGATGAGGAGTGAGAGAGAGAAGAAGGGTGAACAGAAGGGGAATGGTTAGAGAAGGAGGAGAGAGAGGGAGAATGAACATTCTCGTAATTTCAATAAGCTTGTAGATATGATGTTTGGTAAAAAAGAATGAGCTTTTAAGTATATGAAAAGTATTAAGGGCTTTTTGAGGAGATGACAAATTTTCAAGGTTTTTTTTGGTACTTTCCTCAATAAAAAATGGCATGATCTTTCATTGTTGAAATTGAAAATTTAATATGTAGACATGCCTTAAATTATTATCTTGCATGTTTCTAATATATAAGTAGGTTTTTATTTTGTACACCTACACACACACAACACACAACACACAACACACACACACACACTCATGGCATGCTCATAAGGACTGAGATGAGAGTCCAATTGTCAAAATAATTGCCTAGTCATCCAACGGTGGAGATTGAGTTCTAGTATTTCTAATATATTAGGTTTTTATTTTGTATACCTGCGGGCACACGCGCACACACACACACATGGCATGATCATAGAGATGAGAGTCCAATTGTCAAAATAATTGCCTAGTCATCCAACAGTGGAGGTTGAGTTCTAGTATTTCTAATATATTAGGTTTTTATTTTGTACAACACACACACACGGCATGATCATAAGCACTGAGATGAGAGTCCAATTGTCAAAATAATTGCCTAGTTATCCAATGGGAGAGGTTGAGTTCTAGAAGGGGTTGACGTTGTAGATAATGGTCTCATGCTATAAAATGAGATCCTCTGCTCACAAAGAAGGTATCTTGGATTCTAGTAAAATTGAGCTCTAGCATCTCTCTCCATGAATCCTCTTTGAGCCCAGTACTCTCTCTCTTTTCATTTCCATTTTTTTTCTCCTCTCTTTTTTGAGTGTGCCTGACTTGAGCATCGAAGGTTCCCCCAAGCACAAGCGCTATAATCTCTTTTCTCCATAATTTCTTCTCTCAACGAGGTTCAATCCTAGAGGCCAATCTCGAAAAGAGGTGTTGATTCTGTGGAGCTCCGCGGAACTTGAAAGAACGAAGCATAGAAGTCATCAATGTCAGTCGATCTCTCCATCAAAATCATATGAAGCACTCCAACCTTCACCAACTACTTTCACTCGTTGATCAAGATTTGCTATGATCTCTAAGAGAACCAGATCACTGCATCAACATATATAATATTATTATTTTGTTTTAACAATGAATATTTCCTTGCGTTTAAGCACTTGTAACATAAATTTATGTTTCAAAATGTATTATTCATGTAATTATTTCATACTTCTAACCAAATTTTTTGAGAGAAAAATTAAAAACTATAGACTAAGGAATCAAGTCTTGTTAAGGGATAAGTCCTTTATTTAAGTAGGTTAAATAACTCAATATAGCAACCATGGTTAACTCTAATCAAACCTACGCCATGGGTGGAGAATTAGAAGAAGATTATCAATGTACCAAAATCAGATACAAGTTCCAAGCCTCTTAAAGATTCATAATTAAAGACTCATAATTAAAACTAGAATTTAAAAATATAATAGGTTTGTCCAAGTTCCAAGACTAGTTACTTTTGACTTTTATTATTTTTTTAATCATAAAATTTCCACTGATGGTATCAACTCAACAATTAAAATCACACACAGCAGCAAAAGTTGTGGTTAGAATATATGCACCATGAATGAAGCTATGCAGAAAAGCAACTTTTGACATGGAAAATGCCAAGTCCATGCAGTGATTTTGACCTTGATGCATGATATATAGAAGTTGGTTAATGGAGCTTTTATATATGAAAGCTATAATGGATGCCACCAAAGAAAAAGAAAAAGAAAAAGAAAAAGAAGGAAGAAAGTTAAATCTCTTGACAACTAATGATGGGAACTCCTCCAATTTGGGGCTTATCTTTTGGAGCAACTTGACTCTCTTAGCTCTTCACATGAAGATTGGAAAGTAGATAGAGTGGAGTAGTACTGCTCTGTTGTCCTTTCCAATACTTTCAATCAAATCTTCACTTCATTACTGGTTGGATCATGGGAAGAAGACAAGACATCACTCCATTCATTGCTTGGTACCTGTTGGTGAAGCCTTTACATCTTGTTAGAAATTAAGAATAATTCTGATCAAGTGTTAAACATAGAATTAGAAACAATATTTCACTATATATGTTTACTAGAAAAGAAAAAGGAGAATCTAATCACAATATGTGAGTTGAGTCCATATTATATAAGACTACACTTGTATAATTTGCCACTGAACTTAGTTAAGGACATCACATCACATCACCTCATTTGTTGCTTTGAAAAGTTTAGCAACAGTGACATATGGTCCACTGTTTCTGCTTTATTCTTAGTGGACTAGTAATGGAGAGCTGCATTACTGCAGGTGGACCATATAAACAAACCATTTACTACAATTTGCATCTCTCTCTCTCTCTTTTTTGTGTGTGTGTGTGTGTGTGTAAAATTTTGTATATTGTGCACATCAAACTAGATTGTTTAGCTACAGATTGGTGCAACTACTATGTCTTCTTCCTGAGCCTATGAATCCTTGTAGAAAACTATCATGGCAGTGAACTTGGTGAAACACAGCCTCGAATTCACTATAGATACACTAGGGTGGGTCGATGAGGGCAATGATCGATGTCTTTGAGGACAACCCAACACCAACTTAGGGTGGAACCTGAAGAGGTGAGTGGGGACACAACTTGGGTGGAAGTGTACTCGTCTGGTTTTGTCATGAATGTATCTTTTTCTCACTTATGACCGAGGCTTGTAATGAACCCTAATATCTTAAATAAATAAAATATGATTTATCTATTTATTAAAAAAAAAAAGGAAAAAACCATCATCATCATCAGCATGTTGATTTGATGATGATGATGATGATGATGATGATGATGTGTCTTTGAGAGCATCATATATATATAGAGAAAGATTGTGTGTGTCCTTGTCTTTATGGCTTTACATATATATAGATACATCTTAATGCATCATTGCAATGGGTGGCCTGTTAAAGAAGTTGGAAGTAGCCAGCTTGATATCTATATATCTTGTTGGTGGATAGTATATGTATTGCATGAATTCATGTCTGGTGCCTTGAGAACATTCCATGTGCATTCCTTGAAGAATATATATGGTTGATATATATGACAGTAATCTAAGTTTTTCTTCTATTATACTTGTTATTCATCAGCAATAATATTGTACTATATATTAATTCTTTGGTTTCTTATAACATCCAGTAGTATCCTTCCTCTATTAACTCTCACTTTTATACTCCTAATTCCTAAAAAAAGAACATGCATTTCAAATTAATATTTCAACATCTATATATACAATGAGAATTAACCACACTGAACTAATTAGGTAGCAGCATCTGATTCAAAGATGTATGAAAATAACATCATTGTCTAGAATTATATGTATATATATGCAGATGAATTTCTGATCAATCAAAGATCACTGATGATAAATAGCATACTACTATTCAAATCACTAATGGATAAGTTTTCGTTAACATATGAAATATATTGATATTAACTGTCCTTTTTGTTGATAGTATATATATATATATCGCTGGTATACATGATGCACTGTTTGGTAAATTTAAGTTTTAGTTTATTAATAAGTTTGTGTCTTTTTTTTTTGAAAAAAATTGAATAAACCACATTCTATTGTGATAAAAGCATTTCACTTGACGATGTGTATGCGAGAGAATGAAGCTTACCCAACTTTTCGCATGAAAAGTTGCTGAAATGCTTTTCTCTGAGTATACTTTCTCACATTTTGAACTAATTATAAGATGATCAAACTACAATTATAATTATAAGATGATCATGTTTTGAACTAATTCAAAGCTCCATGATTCCTCCTCCAAAATCTCTCTTTTTCTCTCTCTATTATGTCAAATCTCATTCAATTATTTTATAGTGATTGAAAGGGATTGATGATCATGAGTTTTAGTAGGAATAATTGTGAGCCATTGGCTATTATAATGTGTGGCTTATATAGTGCTACATACACTTTCTATCCCTCCAATTATCCATAAGATTAGACAACATTTCTCCTCAAAAAAGTTTATCTTATTGCATGTCTTAATCTCTCTTCTCCATAGCTCAAGTCCTTTTTCCATAGTTGGCACACACTTAGGCCTTTGATTAATCAATGGCAAGCATATATACTTCACCATCCCAATCAAGACAACAACTTTTGGATATAATGGTTAATTTGCTTGACAAAGAACCTAGCAATCTTTGGCATTAATATTCTAATCAAGTTTTTCACAATTTTGATATTAAAATACATAAATGTACTTTTGTCACCGCAAAATGAAGCGGTGTTAAGAAGCATCTCATGATAAATATAATGAAAAGCCGAAGAAAACATATATATTATTCCCTAGGATCTTATTAGAAGATGATATGTGATTTGATGTTTTCAAGAACTTGTCCCTCTAATGCTCTTCTCCAATTTTAAAGGATAAAGTATGAGTAAATCCATTTTTCTAGCTCTCAAGGTGCTCAAGTTAGAGGGACAAATTAAAGTGGCTTTGATAGAGAGCTAGCTAGGGACCTCATATATATTAAAGAAGTTTATCATTTACTCTTAAGATTAAGAGAGAAGAGAAGAAGGTGCAAAATCCAATTGTAAGAAGATCTTTCAAATTAACTATATATCATTTAGATTTAAAATTAAAAAGAGGGAAAGTTTGAGAATTGTATCATTTGGCCTTCAAAACTATGATGATGAAAGAGAGGTGTAATGAAGTGTGTCATTGGCTTTTAAACAACAACAACAACAGCAACTAAGCCTTAATCTCATACTAGATGAGGTCAGCTATATGAATTCTCTGTTTCCATATAACTCTATCAAAGACAAGATTTGGATCAACATCTAATAAACGTATAGGTCCTTAGATACTATCTCTCTCTCTCTATGTAATCCTCAAAGATGAAAAAAAATATTGTGATAATTCTTAAAATGTTTTTAGTGATGGGTTCAAATGGAAAACAAATGAAAAGTATTTTATTAATCACAAAAGTTCTTAAAAAGAAGGTAACTAAAAGACCATTGGTCTACAGCGGGATCTCTGGGTTAAGATCTAGATAATTCCACGATTGGAAAAGACGCCTCAGATTCGAGTCCTCACCCCTGTAAATAGGGGGAG
Source organism: Dioscorea zingiberensis (assembly GCA_026586065.1). Lineage (NCBI taxonomy): Eukaryota > Viridiplantae > Streptophyta > Magnoliopsida > Dioscoreales > Dioscoreaceae > Dioscorea > Dioscorea zingiberensis. The sequence goes on along the minus strand of CM048822.1, from coordinate 47,268,836 downwards.
TAATTTAGATGATTCATTTGGTGAAAGACAAAGTTCTGTAGATTCGAAATTCCCACATCTTTCAGTACTCAGACGGTGAGAGGTCAGGTGTTCACACCCAAGGCCACATGACCTCGACATCCCTCTGTGAAGGGGTTTATCCACTCGGTCAAAAAAAAAAAAAGATGGGAGTCAATGAAATGGTGGCAGAGGGAATAAGAAGACATTTCTTTGTAGTACCCTTAAAAGTCCAAGTGGGAGAGTAAGAAACATGATCACCTTTGTTCCCCCTTCATTCCCCACAACTACAAGCTGCTCTTTGATTTTGATGTTGAGAATCCAACAAGAAAGAAACACAAAGAGACTCATGAGTCAAACCAATTGTGGTGGGTCATCCAATAGGGAAAGCTTTTCCTGCATGGGAATCCTATTCCCACTGTATTAGATTCTCCTCTCCACCCTCAAAAGAGTTGACCTTATTTCAAAACAATTAACATTTAAACAAATATCTCAAAGTGTCTTCAAAGTGGAACCTTTTTTTACTCCTCAATGTATAGCTTTTCTTCCAAAGTTTGGATTCTAAATCTCTGAATCAATTAAGGTCAATAGAGCATCCAACTCTCTTTCTTTCTTACTATCTTTCTTCCATGAAATATGAAATATATACTATACAAACATCAAAAAGTTCTCTCCCTCTCCTCTTTCTCCTACTGTTCTCTCTTCCTATATTTCTGCTGTTGTATGTATGTATAAATCTCATGCAAGGTCTCTCCTTCCAAACACTTAGAAAAATACAGACTGATGAACTTGAAGAACAAGCTCAAGACAGCTCTAGGATTAATCATGGAAACCTCCGGCACCACCACCGACATACTCTCCGACATTGAGACCGCCATTGTTCGAGGAACAGACCGTAGCGACACTCCGGTGGACGATAAGTTTGTGCATGAGATCCTCTTCTTAGTATCCAATTCTCCGGGATCGATCACCTTCCTTGCTAGACGTATCACCCGGCGTCTCAAGACTGCTACCGATGTGATCCTAGCTTTCAAAACACTTCTTCTACTTCACCGGCTTCTCCGTGGAGGTGACCGATACTTCGAGCAAGACCTTCGCAACCTATGGATGTCCGGCGAGCTTCAAATGGACTTAGGCTGGTCATCCAATGATTCTGATCGCCTGAGCTTTTTCATTCTCAACTACTCACAGTTCCTCAAAGAAAGGATGGAGTGGATCATCAACCAATCAGGTAAGCTTGAGCCAGTGAGACCATCAGGGTTAGAGCTTCAATCTTGTGAAGAGAATGCAATAGAGTTGGTGTTTCATAGATTGTCTAAATGCCAAGCTTTTCTTGATCTCACAATGGAGTGTTTACCATCAAAGATCTGGCATTCAAGTAGAGTGACACAGGTGGTGATGAACATCATCTTGAGAGAGAGCTTCTCAGTTTATGTGAGCTTTTGTGATTGGATTGATACTTTGCTGAATTCCTTCTCAAATCTTCAGAAACCTCAGAGAGTTTTAGCACTGGATGTGCTGAAGAAGGCATGCAACCAGACCCCAAAACTCCATGAATATTATAAGAGCTTGAGGACAAGTATGGTGGGAAAGAGCTTGGAGTTCCCTTCAGTGAGAGTGTTCACAGTGGAGGAGGTTTCAGCATTGGAGATGATGTCTTCAGTTATGTCTGGAAAACAGGAAGCCAGTGAAGAACAGCAGCAAATTAGTCCATTTTCTTGTAAATTAGAGACAAAGATAAGCACAGTGTGGGTGGAGTTTGATGATGAAAATTCACAGAGTTCCAGTTTGTTCTCCATTGGAGGACTTGAAGATCATCTCACAAGTGATCAAGGGGAGAGTTCTACCAGTTCATACATGCAGTTGTTGTAGTTTCTTAATTTCTTTGAGCTTTGATTCAGTTGTCTTTCTTAATTTCTTCTTAATTTTCTCCTTGTTTGTGTAATGGCTGGTGTATTTGTATTCTTATATGAGTTCATATTCTTTCTATATATTATGAAGATTAAATAAACAACATGCAATATGTTAGAATGTGTTTGGAAGTCAAAGTCAAAGGCTTCCATTTTGATTCTTGTATGATTGGATGTTTCATCACAGAAATAGAGCATCTAATGCCAGAGGAGGCTTTCTCAAAGATGACAGACAGGAGAGAAACAAGACCACAGCTTTTAGATTTAGTGACAGGCCAAACCAGAGAGATCTTGACAGCAACTCATGAGACCACAGTGATGGGACAAATTCATCAACTATATATCAATCAAATCAATCCTCTGTTTTTCAATCTTTTCAGAGTCAAACTTTAACAGAAAACAGATGTAGTGGACATCAATGGTCTCAATTCAACCAAGTCAGAATGTCAACATGTGAGACCATGATCCATTGTGAAGTTTGTAACTTTACACATGATGCTCTGGAATAGCACAATGTCAACATGTTCTTTACCAAGTTGCATCCAGAACTTGATTAACTGTATTAATGGCTTTTCTTGATTCCATTTGAGGGTAACTACACTGGCCAAAGATCATTACTCGGCGGTCACGATCTTTTGGAGAATCTGCAGTATGACTGAATTTGTTCTACGGTAAAGTATCGAAAGTCACAGCATTGTGTGTCATTCTCACCTGTATCAACAAAGCAGAATCCAATTAAATGAACATCCTTGATAAATATTGAGAGCGGCGAAACAGGTCAATATGTATAACCTTGTTACAGACTTTGGAGTCAAAAGTTTTCAAGAATCTCATTTGAGAGGTCTCATGCCCTGCATGGAAAGTACAAAAGACATTGAGCAGCTACCCTATTTAACAGGAACATATTCCACAGAGAGATTGCTCGGCATATAGACAAGACTATTTCTCCATCTAGAGGAAATCTTGTAGTGATTGAATAATTAAAAGGTAAGAGGTACATGCAAATTTGAGATTAAAAAAAAGAAGAAAAAAGAAACAAGTTGGTTATTGTCTATTATGATGCATTCAGTTTAGGTGAACTATCACCATCAGGTTTTCAACTAAAACTAAAAGCAGAGGTCATGAAAACCAACGAGGTAATTGAGTGTTGCATTCAGAAACTCAGAATACCTTGATAGTCACTAGAAAGGACCTGAAAAAGGAAGGGATAGTTCTTGTAGTGCTGTTTATCATAGTCAGAAATTTAGTGTGCGGTGATAATTTCAATAGGGTTCAATAATCAGCACTTGGAAACAGTCAAACAACTTTGCAAATGGTTTGGGGTTACTTCAGAACCTGTAATATAAAATAAATGAAAGAAAAAAAGAACTAGTAACAAGGGCACCAAATCGTAACTTCCTTTCATAGTTTGACTCTTGAGAGCTTTGGCATATGAACAATTAAATTTTTTTGTAAATTTCTGAATAATTTGTGAGCAATTATATTGCCCAACTGTTTGCAAATTATTTAAATGCTTTCAATTATTTGGAGAAAATTCTATTGCAATTGTGCTGTTAAATAGCTACAACAAAGAGGATCACCATCTAAAGAAACCTTTAGTGTACAGGGAATTTGTTTTTAATATGGAGGGTCTATTTCATCCAACCATTAACCTGAACATAACTTGAAGCTTGCAAAGAAATTAATTCACATGTGATTATGAGTACTAAATCCTTACAATAAAAGTTTTTCGAGTTTGCTTCTTATTTTCGATGCATATCACTATACAATTAAATGCATTTGATACCTTGGAAGTCCGCAGTTCATTCACTGCCCTTCGGAGAGAGTCATCAGATAGTATCAACCTTGAAAGTGCACCAGTGCTTAGCCTGTGATATACAATGCAAAATACTGTTAATTGATACTCACTCCCCACTCGATCATAGGTTAAGTAGAAGTCTTTGGATGCATCTTTCAACAATCACATATATTCTACATCTATATTAAAAAACATAAAGCTGTTAATGGATGCTAGTGTTGGCAATGGACTTAACAGTCCCACTTGCATAAGCTTAAACACTGCACAAAGCAAATGCACAAGGTAAACAAAACATAAAGATGGGAGTAGGAAAACAAGTCACTTTCTAATATTCAACCTTTTTTTTTACATAATAAACAGGAACTGTATGACCTTGATTACCTTCAGCATGTAAGATGCATGTTTGGAAGTTCAAGAATATGAAAGTAGATACATGCCACATTTTATCAAATAAAACTGTGCATTTGCAGCATACAGGAACATGCCAAAAATAACACGAACGAAGCAAGAAAAAGGAAATAGAAAACGTTTGTAAAGGTATGGCATGTGCGTCCAGAGTTAGCATAGCTTTTGCAAGATCAATTTCATATAATCATAGAATCTCCTCTTACAAATTTTTTTTAAAAAATAATAATTTATGAGAGAGTATATTTTGATTTGTTTGGATAGAAGTATACCGCGACAAGAAAGCTGTTTTTGGATAAATGGTACATGAAATAGTAGTCAATATGATGAAAATTAATGCAGGCAATTAGCATAACATATGCTCTTGTGACATTTAGATATATGCTTTCTACACCTCTGTCTTCCAACCTTGGCATTACTATATATATATATATATATATATATACACACACAGTGAGCGCCACTACTTGGGCTACCTACTTTAACATCGCAAGAAGTCACGGTCACCCTTTATTTAAATTTTAATTTCAGACAAAGATTTAGCTGAAATTCAATTATACTGAGATGGAAAGAACATCGAAAATAGCTTAAGATGTCAATTTTCATATAATTTGGGAAAGTGTAGGGTCTTCATCTTAACGGGTGAAAATTTATAGAAATTTTACCTGGTTCCTTTAAGCATGAAGATCATATACCTTCCCAAATTGTATGAAAATCATATACTAAATTTTTTTCGATATTCTTTCCATCCATCTGATTAAAATCCTTAAAACATAAAGCGCAAGTCTGACCAAACGGTATAGGAAATGACATTTAATGAGCGGTTGTTTGGTATTTTATATATATATATATCGATGATAATCGGGTAATTGCATCACTGTGATCCGTCGACATGACCCATTTTGGCCCGCGGGTATGTTTGAAGGATTTTCGGCCGTCTGGATGGGAAGATCGTCGAAAAATAAAATTTAGCGCAGCCGATTTTCATAATTCTGATTTGGTGGCCGTTTGGTTCTACTTAGCGATTCTTATTTTATAAAATTTGAAAGGTTAAAAATTTCAACCATTAAGTGGGAGAACCAAATGATTACACCAAATTGTATGAAAATCGACAGTTCAAATTTTATTTTGATGATCTTCCCATCCGTAGCGTTGAAAATCTTTCAAACACGCCTCCAAGTAAATAAGAGGCTTAATCGATATTTAACAAGATTCCGACCGCACAAGACAATAATACGCATCAGATATATATATATAGCGGGCCATTAAAGTTATACATGGTCGGCCTTTACTACTATTCAAGTAAGATCATTATTTTCACCCATTTGAGAGTGTTGTTTAAAAATCCAACCGCATCTGGATGGAAAGTTAACATCTAAAAAATAAGATAACATGTCCATTTTCATACAATTTGGTGACAGTATGATCATTCATCTTAATGGGTGAAAATTTAACCCGTTAAAATTTCTATAAATTTTCACCCGTTAAAATGAATAATCATACGGTCACCAAATTGTATGAAAATGGATATATTATCTTATTTTTCGATGTTCTTTCTATCCGTACGGTTGAAAACCCTAAAAACACTCTCAAAATAGGTCAAAATGGGGCGACCTTACTTGAATAGTAATAAGGTCGACCACATAGTAACATGACCCTATATTATATATATATATATATATATACCTCAATCAAGAGCAGCATTTATTTCTCAAAAGGTGAAGCAAAAAGAAAGGAAAAAAAGTTAAAAGTAATATACCCCAATATTTTTGCCGCATCTGATACTGAACCTTCAACAGCAAAAATAAGATCTAATAAAGCTTGCATTCCCTAGGGAAAGAAAAGAGAACTATATAGGTAATATTGAACTTCCAAATTCTCAATATTCATAAAATGAGCTCAGATTACTCACTAGAAAGGTGCAAAAGAGTATAAAAGGGGTACCATAGCAAATTTCGGGTTATTAGGACCAATTTGTGGACCGACATCTGCTCCCCTGATTGTCGCTTTTGCTGGTAGGATCTGAAGGATTTCAGGAGGAGGTTTATATTCATCCAGGTCGATTTCCTTCCTGACTAGAGTCAAAGATAAAGTTTAAAATCATATAATGCAATCCCACAGCTTTGATCAGAAAGGTGCATTCCCAAAAATATCCATGTAGACTGAGTTAAAATAACAGATGATTTCCAACAAAGTAGTTCAATGGGGCCAATCATATTTTCAGAAGATATATAACAAGTCCCGAGATAAAGGAACGATATCTGTTTACTCTCAAAAAGTTGTCCCACCATAGACTGGCGTAAGAGTGGATAATATAATCAGTCACCCACCAAGCAAAACAATAGGTTCACAATAAATAAGAAAATATTGTAGATGGACACCTCAAAACAGCATACTTATTCCTTATGCCACAATTTATTAGGGCAAATAGCCATACAATTAAGCAATTCAAAAGGTAGTACTACACTCTAAACCATGGCACACAACCTGAACTGCACTGCATTTTAAGTTACAGGGTTAATAGCTCAATGGCACAATGTAATACCTTCTGTGGCCCCTGCACTAGTTGAACGAAACATGAGAAGAGACAAATAAGTGTGAGCATCATTGAAAGGAGCATCACTCATGTAGGAAAGCATAAGGTGACTACCGACTAACTGCTTGAGTCTTGAGATCATATGATTCCAAATGAGTCCCTTATATGAAGAAGCATTCTCGGTGCAATTCCAACAATGAACAAGGTAAAATCTAGATGGAAAAGAAGTGCTAGCACTATTTAAGATCTAGGACAAATTCCTGAATTTCCTACAACACAAACTAAATGTGTTCAAAGAAAGATAAAAAATGACCACTTAATATGCTTGATTTCCCACATCAACACCAGATAATTAGAAAGGTTTAAATTCTTCAAACAACTAGCTCATAAGGTACATTTTGGTGCAATTGTTTTCCATTGTCAGTAACATAGAGGTAAAAGTAATGTGCCAATTAACAAAATTGTGTGTGTGTGTTTTTTTTTTCTAAACATCAAAATCCAGCAGTTTGAATTATCTAATCTACAGGACTAAAACAACAAATATCTTGATATCAAGTCACAGAATGGATCTCAACTTTATTTCAAGATAAAAGAGAAACACAATGAAGACATAAATGTTACCCTTGAGGGCCAACAGAGTGCGAAGACGTGACAGGGCTGCCGCCCGATTCTTGTGCTGTGATCGATCCTCAACAGCCTGCACCCAGAACCAAAACAAAACCTAATTAAGAGAAAAAACTCACCTTTTCTACAAAAAGAAAGAGAAAAAGGTCGTTTGATGTTCAGGAACCTGGGCGATAGTGCCGGTGGGGAGGTGCTTGAGGCGGACGGCAGACTCGCGCTTGTTCCTGGTGCTGGCCACCGGGGCCGGAAGCCTTGTAGGTGTCCATCTGGCACTGCGCCATGAGCTCCTCATCAGTCAGCTTCAAGTAGTTGTTGTTGGTCCTATGACAATCAGCACCATCGCCATTGGTGGAAAAGCTTGAGACTGAGAAGCAAGCTTTGGATGAAGAGCGTGCTTGATGGGTGGATCGAATTGCAAAGAGAGGATCAGAGTAAACCAGAAGAGCACGTCCCAAGAGAACTCTAGCCATCGCCATCTCTCTCTCTCTCTCTCTCTCTCTCTCTGTGTGTGTGTGTGTGTGTGCCAAGAGAGGAGATGAGCCAAGGTTATATATATAACAAAGTTTAATTTTCAATTTTTTATTTTTTTTTAATAAAATTATGGGGGTATATTAGCAAAATCAGTTTAGTAAATTTAGTTAGCTTCCAAAACTTTAATATCCGGACCACAAACTTTCCACATCCCAATTTAGTGTGAGTTGAATCCAAAAACAAAACCATTTTAGACCCAAATGAACAATATCATTAATGTGGAGAATGTGTGATGTCTCTCACTGACCAAATAAGTGATATAAAGCAGCCATGGAATTAACCATGTGGATGAATCCTCGAAATGCCGAACAAAAGAAAAACATTTGTATCAGATTCTTGTTCTTTGATGATTTCTTGGTTTGTTTGCTTCTTGTCTGTCTCAAGAGTTTGTTAATTCCAGCTAGGTTTGTTCATTGCCCTCATTTTGCACATTGTTTTCTTTTGCAAATTCCATTCAGAAGCTTGTTCTTGATGACTTCTTGGTAAATTTGCTTGATCTCTTTGTTCTTGTGACTTGAAACTTCCTTTGATACTTTGTGCCAAAGGAGACAAGCAATCAATCTTGAGACTGCCATCCAAACGCAGGTATAGTTTACAAGAAATCCAGTCCTTTGTTTGATTGATCATGGTTGATTCATAGAACTTGCAACAAATACCCCGGCGAATAGGTTTGAAGCAAATGCATGCCAACAACAAGAATACATCTATCATTTGTGCAAGTGCTTGTATATATTTATAACTAAAATTCAAATATTGTAGAGACAGGAGCCATGTCTGTGTTCTTCAAGGTTCTTCACTTCTTGACAGGTCTCCATGAGCTATCTGCTGACATGGAATGCAAAGCATATCACTTGCTGTACATGGGACCGTATATGTCCATGTTACACAACCTGCAAGTTCATCATCGAAATATTAGTACATCACCAAACACATTACTGCTTCTATTAAGTTGTATGATCTCTCGGGAAGTACTCAAAAACATTTTGCACATGGATTTCACTGGAAAGCTGATTTGGTACAATGTTGTTATTCATGATCGAAGAAATCTCCAAGTGTGATTAATGGTGGAAAAGTTAACCTCTTCCTGAAGTTCTAACAAAACAAGCTACAACAACTAAGCCTTAATCCCATACCCGGAGAGGGTCGGTGATATGGATTGTCTCTCTATATTCCCTGTCACTGCCGCAAAGATCCAAATTTCGATATCTAATATACATAAGTCCTTAGACACTATCTCTCTCCATGTACCTCTACCCCCTCTTCTTACCTTCTATTACTAAATTATCACATTTTCGAACCGGGGTACCTGAGGGTCTACGAGCATATGTTCAAACCATCTTAAAGCCCTGAAGTTCTAACAAAAATTAAAAAAGAAAATTTCAAGCCCAACACAGCAACATTTATGTTTACTACAAAACACAAGCTCATCCCAGAAGGTCAGGGTTGTTTCCTGGATAAAAACTCTCAGGCATACAAATGAGTTTAAAGTACAATACCTTGCATCAATAAGTTTATAAGGATCAAGTTGAAGCAGTAAAGTGGAAATGATAAATGTAGTTCTAGTAACAGAGAAACTCACAAAGTATTTCGCGATTAACATGAGCTAGATGCTAATTGTTTGGACAAGTGTCTTCCTTTTGGATTAACACTAGCACAACACTTGACAATTGTAGATCTTTTCTGTTTTTGAAAAAGACAGTTACTAGTCAAACACATAATAAGTGCAATGTAATCCTTGAATTCATGCTCTTCAAAGCCATAGTAAAATTTAAGTTCAGAGAGTTTGTTGGATGGATCAAGACTATGATAAGCAAGTTAAACAGTTAAACAGCCATACATATAAAGCCAACCATGACAGAATATGCTCACTCTATACCTTCTTCCAAGAGGATTGAACTTATATAGACCTTTTATAAGTTGATTATTTTGTGGATGAATTCAGAGACTAAGTAAATTTTTGATTCATAAGCAATACAGATCATAATGCATTTCACTGTTTGCTTGCAAATGAAGCTCAGTCCAGTCCAGGTCAGCCTGAGTGGAGTTTGAACTGAAATTTTATACTATTGCAGAAAACCAGATTGGATGGTTACAATGTTTGTAAATACATTTCATTTAGCTTTCAGTATATCCTACATTAGCAAAAAAACAAGTGTAGGCATGAATTGATTAAGAAGAATAATAGGCATATTTACTTAAACAAAGCATGAATTAAATTATGAATATTTCACCTCAAATCGACATTCTGCTTTTCTTAAGCAACAACATCCTTCAAGTAATTTTAGTCACTCTTAAAGCAGCTCAATGACACATCTTTTAATCATGGATCCCCAAAATTTTGTTTGGTCAAATAGGCATCGACAATGATAAAATTCAGTGGCCTGCAATAGTTAAAAAAAAAAAAGTTAATCAAGATCATCAAACCTCTATACCTAAGGCTGTAAATGGATTAGTCAACCATCCAAGTCCACCAACAAGCAGAAGAAAAGACAAGGCAGATTGAGAACTGCTGCCATGATAAAAACAGCATTGGTTTAATATACCCAAAATTTTACTGAAAAGAATCAATTAAACCAGGTTAAAATTAGATTAATCCAGCACTCAAAAGCTTGGGTTTAAAGTTCTATATGCCAAGCATCTTATCCATCTTAGTTCCTAAATAAAAAATACACAAATTTAAAAAGTTTGAAACCTCTCTATATTATTGGGATGCAGATGGGATATGACAACATGCAAATTAATCAACAAGCCAATGGGAAAGCCCAAGTAAGATTAGAAATTGCAGTTATAATAAGAAATAGCAAGGTTCAATGCCCCAATACATTCAATGAAAAGAGTTGATTAGACTCTGGTTAAAGTTCTAACTGATCTGCCACATCTCAATCTCCATCTGTTCATTGTCGCTTCCAGGATTCGATAAATCATAATCCCAGCCAGCAGTGATAGGGAAAAAATCAGAAAGATGGTAGGTCCGGATATCTAATTAATCAAGTTTCTTCCTTGGTAAAATATGTTTAATCTTAGTTTTAGCAAATAAGAGTTTAGGTTAAGGCTTTAAGCATGCAGAGTATTACCAAAGCCTAAAACAAGGAGCACAGCATACCTTTCTCGGTCGAACAGGCAGCTTTTCTAGCAGCTGCAACTTCAGTAAAAGCTTTGCGGAGAGCATCCTTTGCCACCTTATAGATGATAGCAGATGTTGCCCCTTCTTCTGCAAATTTAAGGACATCTAAAAAGAGACTATTGCAACGAGAAGCCAGAGAAATTTGGTCAGCATGCTGAAGCTCCAAAGTTTGGTTTATCGCACCATTCTTAGCAATCTGCTTCCATCTTTTCAAAAAGTAGTAATCTGGAAGCTTACAAAAACCAAGAATAGAGAATACTCGTAAGCCATGCCTACATAGTATCCCAGAGAAGGAAAACATACCACAGCTACAGCTGGCATGCATGTTTGGAACATCAAGGGTAACAAAGAAGGATTTCTGGACACTACTTCCTTTTAACGCAACTCTGTACTTACAAATTGTCCCATCCTCAATCTTATCAGCAAGATAAGCAAAAGATTGGATAAACTCCTCTTGGAAAATGGCAAATATGGTTCTAGTGTAAGTAGCTGCTGCTTGCTTTTCCATGGGTGATCCAGTTTTTAATATGGGTGAACTGCACGTACTTGTGCAATCCTCTTTTACTTCTTTCTCTAACTGACCATACATAGCTTGATCAAATTTCACAATGAACTCTCGCAAGTTGGCTTTCTTTTCAAAGTTTCTTTTGAAGAATTTCTTCATGCTTTCAGCTCTTTGAGATGGTGATACTTCCGCAAAGAATGTGCTCTTCAGGTAGACCCTTGCCCATTGCTGTCGAACTTCGTATAATGACCGCATCCATATGTTATCCCCCAGACCATATTTAGAAAGAATTGCTAGCCAATCTGATTCAAAATCTTCAATTGTTTGAGACTCATCAATACATTTCTTAAGTTCTTGCTTGAAAGTAGAACGAGTCACCTTATCAGAACATATATCAGGCAACTTCTCCTTACACTTGCTCAAGATCTGCCACTTGCAAAAACGATTAGAGAGCTAGGGAAAACCCTTGCAGCGGCTACTTTCAAGGCATCACTACAGTCACTAACCAATGAAACAGGATGACACCCACACATAGCCACTAAAAATGTCTCAAACAACCAAATCAGTGAAGAAGTTGAGTCATTGACAACCAAAGCACATCCAAAAACTACAGGCTGCAAGTGATGATTGTATCCTGTAAACGCTGCAAACGGTAACATCTGTTTGTTCTCCTTGTATGTGGTATCAAAACATGACAGCATCACCAAAATATCTGTAAGACTCGAAGCTTTTGCATTAGCCCAGAAAACATTGGTCAGATGATCATTCTCATCAACCTGCACAGAATAGAAAACGCTGGGTTCTTTTGACTGTTGTGTCTTTAAATATTCCAACAAGCCAAATGATTCGCCTCCTCCTAAAACCAAATCATGTCTGATCTCATTATTTCCATCCTTAGACAAGCCTTCAAACATGGATCTAATCTCAGCAGGTATGACAGGCACGGGTCTCCTTTTTTTAACCTTCTGTGCTTTAATTTCATCCACAAATGGATGACTATGCTCAGGGATAAACTTGAAACGACTCCATTTTCCATGGTCCCTTCGCTCAACTGGATCATAGCCTTACAACCTTCTCTCATAGATTTCCGATTCCTCCTCTCCTTGCGATCATCACCATGCCTCTGCTTTTGACACTGAATCCCTCTTTAACACAAGTGTACTGTTTCATGATGACAGAATCATCATTTAAGAGAGGTTCTACACTTACCAGCACGCCGCGACGAAACCCTGTTCGAGCAGCATACTCATAGTAGAACAATTTTCCAGATTCTAGGAGTCAAACTCCATACCAAGTTGGGGTTCGAGTTCTTTTGGGTTCCCTCCTCCAATTTCTCTTACTTCTACACCACCATCTAATTCCATACTAGCAGAGAAGCCAGTGATTGTGTTACTAATGCAATCACTCAATGGTTGTTCTTGTTGGTTGTGTTGAAATGGACCATGGTTGTCATTGTTATTGAATTCCAGTGATTGGGAATAAAACTCCAAGCTCACTTTTGTCTCTGTATCCATGAAGAACAAGAACAAACTTCCACCTGCAAATCAAAATCATACTTTTCTTCATTAAAATTTTCAGCTCCTTTGGAATCAAAATCTCCAACAAAACATCATCTAAATTTGAAGTCTCTCAACCAAAACTTCCACAAACCAATTGATTAACTTTAAGAAAGTTTGAATTTTGCTGATAGTACCGTCTATTTAAACATTAAACGTTCAAAACAACCATTTAAAAAAAAAGAAAATTTAAGGTCACAATTATCGCAAGAACAAGTATACATTTTGAATTTTGAAATGGAAAAACACCTACAAATTTAAAAAAATGCAAAATAAATAAACATTAGTAATAATTCCTTTGGAACTAGTGGGATGAGGACTAAGATTCCTCTTTCTCAAGAGAAAAAAAAACAAATATATAAACAAATAAAACACCGCCATGAAGACAAAGACTAAGAAACCCTAAAATCATTTCTAGCAATTAATCTCCAAACCCTAATAAAAATCAAAGAAGAATATTGAAGGATCACGGGGCGCGCGAAATGGAGGGAGGGGAAAGAGTAACGCACCAATGCTTTTCTCCCGGTGGGGAGGAGCGTAGTTCTTCTCCTCTCCGCGACGGAGCGGAAACGAGTTATGGAATTGGGGCAACGTTGCCCCTGAGTGTACGCTTCGCTTGTGACGTTGGAGCCTCCGTAGCGGAGCACTTCGACTCATCTTAATGGGTTGTAAATTTAGGGGCTGTAAACAGGCTGAACTTGATCGAATTGGGCCCAGATCAAATTAGGCTCAAAATTGTTTATTTCGAGCTCGAGCTTGAGTTTGAGCTCAAAATTAGGCTTTAATAAGTTTTACTCAAGATCGGTTCAATTTTAATTTTAAACCCTTGAACTCGGCTTCGATTTAAATTTCGAAATTAAGATCTCGATTATAATTTTGAAAGCTCAAGTTCGGTTAGATTTAGCTTTGAAATTAAAAACTTACAACCTATTTATATATGATATATTATATTATATTTATATATTTATATATTAATAGTAAATTTTGAGTTTTTCTAGTCAACACTCGAACTAGGCTCAAAATTGAAGTTTGAGCTCGGTTTAAAGCTTTGAAATTCCGAAATAACTCTCGAAGCTTTTCACCTAATCTCAAAGCTTTATTCACGCATCATTTGGTAGCCCTAGTTGTAATTAAGATGGACACACGGCAAATATTGAGATTCATGCAAACCTATCTTCATATTTCCCCACAGGAAAATATCAAAATTCTTACCTCCGTGTATGTAAAACAAATTTATATGGTATTTATAACACTTTTATTTATGATGGTAAAAATATTGTATGGATTTTTTTTTGACAAAGGTGACAAGCATCTTCCCTGAAAGCAAGTACAAGACGCTGCTTTCACCTCAGAAGGCTTGTGGGTTCAATCTAAATTTGTCTCAACTAACTCAAAACCCTACAAAAGAGAATCAGTACCATAGGCCAAAAACCGATTATATGGATTTTTTATTTGTAAAAATTTAATTTTAATAAGATATACAATTATATGCATAAAAAGGAACCCTTAATTTTCCACAACAGAGAGAGAGACAGACAGACAGTAAACAACAGTAATAGAACATTCAAACAAACGGTCTAAATTGAAAAGGATAGTTATTATACAATGAATGCATAACTTTCTTGAATAATATAACTATATCAGACTGCATATATGAATTTATCTGTACACGCTTGAAAGGGAGCTAAATAAGTAAAGAATGAATAATGCGACAACACTATCAGAAACCATTGATGATGAACCAAGAAAACACAGATTAATCGGAGGTGTAAATCTTTCAAGATTTGTAAGCCCATCCATGCTCATTTAGGAATGCTTGAACTGCCTCTTTGATGGCCAGGTTTGGGACCAGCTGGTGTTGCTCGAGCGGTTCCCGGGTCAGCGGGTCAAACTTGCCAACCTGGTTCAGAGAACATGTTCAAGCCAGTCTTAAAAAATGAAATCATATACAAGGATGGAAGCAGCTTGATACCACAAAGAGGAAACCATGCATCACCTTTTGTAGATGTTCGAGCAACACCGCTCTTTCATAGGTTATACCGCTTGGAGTGATGACAGGGTCTCGGAAAATATCCAGTGTAATTTGGCAGCATAAGTAGTCAGGCACCTGAAATTTTGGAAATTGGATAATTTACGCCAAAGAATGAAAAAGAACAAATAATTTTGAGAATACAATAGCACCACAGAGCTACAACCTGAGAAGGTGTGTCAGCAAGTGCAGCCTTACTGAACACTTCTGACAAATACACGGTTTGTTTCCATGCAATCTACATCGCCATTGGAGATATCTTCAGCTTTAGAAATGTCAAGATCATCATGCAGCTTCAAAGCTTTCTCACATGCATCCCCTGCAATGTAAGCACATATTATCAGTGGCAAGTCTGGAAGCACACATGCAGTTCAACCCAAAATAATAGTCGATTCTTTTCAGCAATTCAACTTGCAAAACAGATGCCCCTTACTTTTAAGCTCTGTAGCCTTTGCAATCTCTCTATTGGATGACCGTTTCCACTCTGCACTTGGCTTTTAGCAAGTACTGACCAAATCTCTTCAACCATGTAGCCTCACAGGGTTTGCACCCCTTCCAAGATCTAAAGCCTAAGAGAAATCTCGATAAACTGTCAGTACAAGGGATTGAAGCTTGTGAGAGTAGGAGCCCTTAGTGTCATGGAGTTTAACAGGAAAAGCAGCTTGGAAGCTCACAACCTCTTTTAGATGAACACAAAGCTACTTCTTTGTGTTTGAAAACAGTAGCACAAAGACAAGCTATATCTAAATTGTTAGCTGGAGTGGTGGCTCCCAAAGTTACCACATACACACAGATGGTCGGGTGGGGTGGAGATAGAGAGGTGCAGTTGGGTAACTGTACTTAAAAAGTTACTGACCTTCTCCATTTCCCTAATACCCCTGCATATTCTTGCCTTTCAAACAATGCTAATCCCAACATATAGTGAGCCTGCAAATGTGAAAAGAAATTCAGTTCTACCATTAATATGCATGTCACGCGGTAAGAAAGAATATTTTGAAGTTCAGGGTTGCTAAAAATGAATCCTACATGTAAACTTTATAAGAATATATACTACATAGTTATTTCGATCTAGAAAAGCTGACAGACTGCCAGAATAAGATAGGATGGTTATGGAAATATTTAATAATTTTTATTGTCGTGGAGAATAACATGAACAAAATTCAAGAAAAGAAAAAAAAAAGGGAAAAGAAAAGATCTAACCAGCTAGTTTTCAAACTATTGGATTTCAATGCTTTGTACAAATGTAAAAGCAAGAGCTTCTAATGTTTGTAACAATGGTCATTTGGGAGAGAGATTGTAGTCTTCAATTGATGTACAGGCTGGGGATCTTTGGAACAAACCAAGAGACGCAAACATAATTACTTCTACTTTATGGGAACATATTGAAAACTTACCGAGAGAGCTTAAGCTTCAAGTGATATCAGATAGCCTTTTCAGAACATGGATTAATGCAATATGATATGTGATATATCAGAAGTGAACCAAAGTTTGTCTACATTTTATTTTACTTATTGTTACGTGTATTTGTGGAATTCTTGCAATTTTTAGCAATTCCTCAAAACAACTTTAATAATATGAGTATTGTATAAGCAGAGGTAAGGTATTTTGGAAATCGGAAAAAATGGAGCAAGCAACAAGTGAAGGTAACATACACTAGACAGGTAAATAAGGTGCTAAAGTATAAACCAACAAGACAACCATAACTTTCCCCCTGATCAATATCCTTAAATATTTCATATAGTGGATAGGCTAGAATTGCAAACTAGCAGGATATTATTTATCGACAGGAGTAGCAATGATCAGCAGTTATGCGCCATCTACCCAGAAGGCATAAATGACTTGAAAAGAAACAAATAGCAATAGATTAGCATGAGTAAGACATTATCCACATACATCCATGACTTGAAATGAAAAAGAGTTGGTGGCTTATTTCTTTATTATGAATCACGAATAGAAATGTAATCCGTTCCAATACAGAAAACCAGTTGCCTTGCATTTGTAAACCTATAGCCCTAAGAAAACAAATCTACAGGACTTATCATTCAACTGATCTAGGGGCAATGCTTTCAATCCACAGTAGCATTTTAAGGTAAATATCAATAGATCGGAGGTTTTGTAACGCAAACATGGCAATTATCTATGGAAGATATTTAAAGCTCAACAATATAAAGAGGTGTATTCAGCTTGACAAGCTCGTAAGAAAGGGGTTGTCACCTGGACTCATATGCAAGAGATTTGTAACTTCATAGAATAGAATCTGGGAGGTAAAAAAATTAGACAACCTTGGGCCAATCCAAGCTACGTCCACAATCAGCTTATATTTTATGGCACTGAGAAATCATAAATAAGTTGAGTATAGTAGAATAATACCCCCAGAAATAATAAGAAAATGTGTGAATAATTGACACACAACAAATTGGCAAAGTACTATAGTCAAGGAACACCCTACCATACTAAAGATTCCAATAAAACCATGTCCACATTACAAAACTGAGTGTGAGGAATGAAAAACTGAACCCTACATTGATAAAATCAAGTCTTTTCTCCTACTACTGCTTTTCATCCAAATTGTGTTCTTTAACATGGCATGAGAATGACGAGCAATAGAACTTACTAATTGCTGGATGCATAGCATCTAAGGGAACTTCACTACCTTAGACTCTTAACTAAACCGGGTAGAAAGTATAAAAATGAAGCCTTTTAAGCTTATCCAAGATATGCAATAAATAATAACCTTAAAAGCCATAAGCTTGACACACACAGTATATAATGAAGCAATTAGGTCCTATTTGCATACCAAGTTTTCAAAGGATTGTAATAATCATGTGCAAGTGAATCAAGAAACCAGGATGGTAGGTTTTACACTATACGTCCTCACACAAAGACACCTATTGATAATAAAAACAACACTCAAACCTGAGTCACTATGCTACCAGAAATATCAAATATCCGCATCAAAATTCAGACCAGAACGAACCCTTCAAAACTGAAACTATGTATGACAAACAAAAATCAACAATATTATCGACCAGAACAACCAAACCAAATGATAATTTCAACACAATATGGCCATAAATGAAGCTCAATCAGCAAAACCTTCACAGAACTACTTTATCAATGGCAATAGCTTTTCTGCAGTCCTCCCTCAACTTTCGCCCACTCCCTACAAAACCACCAAGAAAAATTACTTCAAATTCAATTGAATACAAGATGAGAAAAAAATTGCAATTCCACGAACTCTCGCTTCCGATAGCATAACGCCCGGTTCGTCAAGTACACCGCCACATTCGGACACAACGCAATAGCCTGCGGAATCCCAAATCGAGAAACCAACTCACCATTCAATCAACCAGCAAAATCGGATTGAAACATGAACGAAAAACTTCTGTTTCGACAAAATAATTCCATTAAAAATAGAAGCAAAGAAATCTCACGCCACCCATTTGATCCAATACAATAACCACACACAAAAGGCATGTGAAAATCGAATCTCCTTCGCATGATGCGCAGGAAAAGAAGAAGTGGATAGGATTGGAGGGCAACCTCGGTGTAGGCGTCGATGGCGGCCCTGATGCGGTCCTTCTTGAAGAATGTGTTCCCGTCCTGCCGGAGGAGTTCCGCTTGCCTTGCGACGCTCGCCGGTACCGGAGCCATCGTCTCTCCCTCGTTCGCTCGCCCGCCCGCCCGCTCGCTCGAACAGTTCTAGAAATGCAAGACCTCCCTCTTGACTTCTAATGGTCTAGAATCTTATAGAGTTGACAGGAGGGGCAACTCTATATATGACATACATACAACATAACAACATACATACATACATACTCTATATATGGCATGTATACATATATATGTACACACACGTACTCTATAGAGGGGATGGCGAATGAGAGGGATGGGGAGTGGGATGAGCACTTGTACCATTTCCAAGGACGGGGGCATCCCCAGCCCGCTCCATCCGAGAAACCAAATGCTAGGATGGAGTTATAGCCTGGGATATCTAAGTGCCAAACACATGGGTAAATAATTTGGTAGGTCACTTAACTTTGGCCAATTATTACTTTGGTGACCGAACTTCAAGTTGTATCAACATGGTCACTTACCTTTAATTTTGTTTCGCTGAGAAGTCACCTGAGAGATTCCGACCCCCAATTTATTACGTAGATGTAATAGAAAATATGAGTCAATGCCCACGCCAAATGGGGTGAACTTCAATTTTGTGAAACTTCAATTTACATCAAATGATCACCAAAGTAAAGCGACATACCAAGATATTATAAAATAAACCACACGCCGAAGAAGAGGAAGTGGAGTCAGGGGGCAAAGGCGAGAACCTTAGCAAAGCCAGGTCCATTAACAAAGAGGTCTTGAGCTCCCGTGGCTACTTAGCCGGGAAGAGAGCCAGGTTGACAAGGCCAGTGACGTTAAAAGCTCGGAGCCGAGTTTGAGGGACCTGTAGAAACCCGGTCATGCTCAGCGAGGAGAAGTAAAGCGCTTAAGTAGTTAGGGAACTCATCAGGTCTGGAGTCCCGTACAGGGGATGATGAAGGGACCGGATGGTAGAGGATAGGATCGAGCAAGAGGCGTTCACCGGGAGGAAAGGGGCGTGGCTAGGTAGCGGGGCATTTACCTGGAGATCATGGGGTCAGCTTGGAAGTGGCTTCGGACTCGGGGAGCTTGCTTTGAAGGGGCTCGCAGAATGAGATGAGGAAGGAGGAAGAAGAATTTACCGCTTTTGAGAAGGGTAATAGTTTTACTTGAATGAGCCCAAGGTAGGAGTAGCGTGGCAACTTTCCGGTTACAACCATGTAATCAATTGGGGTTGGTGTTGGAGAAATGCTTTCTAAAGACAAATTACCTTTGGCACTTTATGTACAAATTTATTTATTTAATAAAAAAAGCGCTTCTTCATTATTTTAGATGTTGCACTACTATAGATATGATATGAGATCTTTAAATCTAATTAATGAGAGTCCAAAGGATACAACACAAGCATGGGTAAGGAAATTATGATAGAAATTATAAATGTAGGATTCCTATCATGCCAGTAATTATATCACATTATCTAAATATCCTAATTTTAGTGAAGGATCAATGAGGCGCAGACATCATTGATCCATCAAGACTAGCACATGTTATGCTCCCTTGATCCGCATCCGAGGCGGGTTGTTCCATCACATTTTGTAAGCATGAGGGATGTTTTGAGTGAACACGCGTGGATGCTTGCTTGAAATTGGTAAAGCAAGTTCATTGCATGATTCCTACTATGAAGTCTTCACATGGATTTAATATCCTATTAAAATGCTCGATTGAAGATCTCATTGCGTAGCAATGGGTGCAAATATCCTTAGACTTGAGGAATTACACAAGTTATCTTGGATATGGATCACAGTAGCTTTGATGCCATTCCTATGTTTCCCCTTGAGGGGTTATTTACATTGGGTTGGTGATTGTATGCTGAGCCTTTGGAAAGTATTCCCAAGTGTATTTGGGTAGGCCAATGTGAGGATTTACTCACTCCCCGATAGAAGGAGAGTATACCATAATAGCCACTTGTCGGGTCATTACTTAGGAATCTACTCGGCGTGAGGTAACTTTATTATGAAGAAGATGGTAACCTTGAGTGACATAAGTTTTAAGTAATGGATCTCATAGAGACGAGGAATCCAATACTTGGAAGCTAGGTATGACGCATGAGTTCGATCCTAGTGGGAGTTGACACATATACCATACTCCAAACCACAAATTTGGTATAAGCATTAAGTAAATGACAAATTGCGACACACTAACATTGGTTTCGCTTAAAAGGTTCAAGTCAAACCACCTAACTTTTGATTCCCGGTCAATTGGGGAGATTAAGCTGATGTATTATTACTAGATGCCACTCATGATCTATTTGTAATCAATGGTTGATTATGAATAGCTTGGCTAGCTAAACTGGGAATCTAATGGGTCACACGCATAGAAAGAAGATAATGTTCAATGAGGTACACAAGCGGGTTTTTAGGAATATATCCTCAAGCTGAGAGAATTATAGCGAAGGGAAAGTGATTGTATGTATAGAATTTGATTATAGAAGTCGAGGAATTTGATTGTAAGTCGAATTTGATTATAAGACAAATTTGATTATATGTCTAATTGATTATAAGTCAAATTTAGCTTAGAAGTCCAATCTCCTGATTATATGTCAAAATTTGATTAGATTATTAAAGTAGTTAAATTTGATTCTTGGGCTTTTAATCAAAGTCCCAATCCAAAACAATCCCTAAATCTGATTAGGAGGCCATATAAATATATATGATATTCTAGGCCATAAAGATATATACAACTTCTTAGCAATTGATAGAGATCAATAGCCTTTTCTTTTCACTCCTAAATCCCTCTCAAGAACTTCCACCATAGCTAGCAAATCCTTATGTGGAAGATTACCTCCCCGAAATCACACTTTGTGAGGGTTGCTTCTCAAGCTGAGGTCTTGGCCGCCAGTGATCACTGCCCGTGTAGATCTGGCACTCCGGTCTGGTGGATTAGCGTGGATTGTGCCAACGTCTTCCTGACTTCGTAGAGAGAAAAGGGGCTGAATTTTAAAGGTGTAGATATCAAAAGGTACATACCCTTCAACTTTACTTGCTTGTGTTTTTGATAAACGTTAGGGAGATTACAGCTGCTTTGGGCTAGGAGGTTTAGAATTTTTTAATTTTTTGGTTGTTTATTGCCATGTATACTGCAATTACATGCTTTTGATTTTCTATAAAACCCTACAATTGGAATCTCTCGAGTGACTTCCAGGGTGAAAGCCAAATCCGTACCCAGCTAAGTACACCGTATTTCTTTTGATACAAAATTGAAGTTCGACCACCAAAGTGATAATTGGCCAAAAGTTAAGTGACCTTACCAAAAAAATTACCCCAAACACACCCCTTACTATAGTATGTGTGAGTAGTTTCTACTAAGATAAAGCATTAATTGATTCTCTAGATTAATCTAAATCACAAATATAGATGATGCATATGGAGATATGACCATTGAAGCTCCGACTCAATTGAGAATTCCTAATGGTTAAAATAACTATTAATTTATCCAATATGATAGTTTTCTTTGGACCCTAAAGATTATCAAGTAATAATTAACAGAGTTATTTATCATATTTTGATTTTGGGCACCTATTGCCTGTAGGAATACTTGAAAGGATATTGGGTTAATGATTAAATACTTATAGTAAAACAATAGTTGATTAAGATGGGATCACAATGACTCTTGGTAAATGAGTTTGAGCTACTATGTGAGTCCATTATTTATAATGGCTTTAGAAATTAAAGACCATGACTAGGGCAATTCAATGAAGTAAAAAAAAGTTTCTTAAGTTACCGGCCTGGGCTTATAATCATATGTAACATAGTTGGGAATCTATTGGTATTTGACAGTTTAACCATATCCTAGGATTGACCCAGAGCTATATAGACAGAGGAAGTATTACATTATTTTTCAACAAGTTTATTGAGAGTAATTGTATACTTTATGTTTTCCAGTTGTTAAGGAGTGTGGCGAGATACCAACCTCGATTAGTAAATTAGTTTGACTAAGTTGCTACCATCTTAGTATTGAACCTATGGGGTAGCACACTAACGAGTGTTCTAATGTTTGCTAAAGGATTAATTATTTTATTGTTTGTTGATTAAATTATTTAATCAAACAAATAAAATTGTTAGTCCAAATGGAATATTATTATATTCTTTGCTAGCACAGATAATATAATTAATATTAAGGACAAATTAAATTTTTTATTTAAAATAAAAAAAATGAATAATAATTACATGTGGTAAGTGATGAAAACCAAAAACTATATGCAAATGCATACCACAAGATGGTTTTTGGAATCCCAAAAGCGGAAAGTCACATGCAAATGCTGATATATATATAGACTTGCAAATCAATTTATTAATATGTAGATTGGTCACACAACATTTATTCAATTTATTCGTGTATTCCATTTATCAAAGGATAAATAACAAAGATTGGTCTCGGTGTAGATATGTATAGAGTCTTCTGGGCCAACAGGCATGCCCGGCACAAGCATGGGGAATTACCATGTCACATGGCACAA